>WOGO01005639.1:0-12290 GCA_015342085.1 Leptinotarsa defecta
TCCAATGTTTCCAATATTTCCATATATTTCCAATATTTCAGGAAATATTTCCAAAAAATATATTTCCGGAAATTTTACAACACTAGTTGGAGACAATATAGATCCCTGGGGAACACCAGCGTTGATGGTGAAAGTATTCGAGACATATCCATCGACGGCCACTTGCAGGGAATGTTCTTTCAGGAAGCTGAAGAGTCATACCCAAAGTAATCCGACAAGCCATATCATCGAAGTTTGGCCAGCAAACACCAACAGTAACACCAGAAAACAAAAGAATCACAACATTGTTTCCTATGATCGAAAAGTGAAGTTGCGTAAGTTAGCTGATATTCTAAAGATATCAAAGGAACGTGTTGACTTGAGAAAGCCAACTGTGAGAAAGCTCTGTCCAAAGTGGGTGCCGTACGAGCTCACTGTTGACCAAAAACAAGAACGTCTTGATGATTCTGAGCAGTGTTTGGCCAAGTTTAAACATAACAAATCGGATTTTTTGCTTTGATATGTAACAATGGATGAAATATGGATCCATCACTTCACTCCGGAATCAAAACGATCATTACCTGCAACTGGTAAAGGTTATGGCATCGGTATTTTGGGATGTGCCTGTTCGACTATCTTGAGAAGGGATACACCATCAACAGTGAATGTCATATAGCGTTATTGGAGCGTTTGAAGGCCGAAATTGCTGAAAAACCACCCTATTTGAAGAAAAAGAAAGTGCTGCTTCATCAAAACAATGCACAAATCAATCAAAACGATGGCAAAATTGCATGAAATGGGCTTCGAATTGCTCCTGCATATACCATATTCGCCAGATTTAGCTCCCAGTGACTACTGGGTGTTCGCAGACCTCAAAAAATTTCGCTCGAATGAAGAGGTTACTGCTGAAACTAAAGCTTATTTTGAGACAAAAGTGGCATTGAAATGTTAGAGCGGAACTGGAACGATTGTGTGGCTTTTGATGGAGATTACGTTGATGAACAAAGCCGATTTTGAAAAAAAAACTATTTTTTTCTTAGGGGACTTTTCAGCCCATGTGTTAATCGCTGTTTGTAAATGGAAGATATTTCAGAAACTTTTATTAACGTAATAGAACCAAAAACAATGAGTTCAAGAATTCTTGTCCCTACGTTTATGCTCGCTCATTTCAAAAACAGGTCATCCGATTTTAGGACAGGTTTCACCAATGTGTTGTGATAACATTTAGTACCAGATTTATTACCATTTAGTACCATATTATAAATAAAAACGTTTTGTCATTTTAAAAAATCACGTCAAACATTTGTTGGAAACAACATCATAAAAACATCTTCAGGCACATTTATCTCACAACCAAGATGTCAGGTATAGTGATATGAAAATCTTATACAGTACTTATCATTATTTCAAAAACAATAACATTCTGCAAATATTTTAGATAGACTTGACGATAACTACACACTGATTATTCTCCAGAAACAGCTGCCCATGAAAACACTATCAAATAAAATATAATGGATATGAAGTGAGGATGATTATGAAAGCTATAGCTGCATGAATAATATGAAAGTTCAGGTCTAGTTATCCAGCTCTTGCCTTGAAATGAAATACTCGAGTTGAGGTCTTATGAAACTTTTGGCACAACCTTTAGGTAAATTCAGTACTTGGAAAAGTTATTTTGAACCACTCGATTGGTAATCATTATTTACAAAAAAATCCTGCCATCTTGTTACACTGGATTTTTCTGCAAAACCACAAATTTTTTGAAGTCTGAAATTTTAATTAACTCAAATCAATCAGTCCGTTGAGAAATAGATACGTATTGAGAAAATGAATTTTTCGAATTGAAACTCAGGATATTCTGTTTCATAATGTTCCTACATAAAAGGATCTGACAAATAACTGACAGAAAACAACTACTTCTCTGGCTAATTCTACGATGGGTATTGGATTATGTCTGGAAGGCATTCCTGCAAATTTTCTCATAGAGCAAATTCGTCCGATGGTAGGTCCTCATTAAAATTAATCCAGTGATCACCTACAGCGTTCTGTAAGATGTCTCAATTGCAAAAACTACAAAATCGTGGAGTTAGGGTTATACTGAAAGATAATATAGATAAACAACAATTACCACGAAGTTATCTACACTACAATAGTTGTCAGTGAAAACGAGGTTGCAATACTATACCATGATTTTTGGAAGATTGAGTTCATAAAAATTCCACTTGAAACAATAACACCTTGAATGTAGTCAGAAAAAAACCGATCTTGTGAACAAAACTCATTTGAAAAGTTCACCAAGTAATTTTTCTGAAACTGGGTAGATCATAACTGGGTAACAATTTTTTCTTGATTTCTGGAAATGAAACACATTTTTATTTCGTATTCAATTCCTCACTGAAAAGCTCTTTGTGAAAATATGAATCTGCATGAGTATAAACGAAGCGATCCGAGTGAGTTGTAACATTAAAAACATACAAAACACATTTCGCAAGATTAAAAAAATTAGTGAGAAATTACGTTTCTTCGTTGTTGAAACGTGATATGAACGAGATACTATATAGGGGATTTAATGTTCATCTGCCTGTTGTTCCTTTTCTCATCTTTTTTTGTTTCAAGGAAACGTTATATTATTTCGCGCTGTAATTTTATAGAAAATGTGGGCCCGAAATATTTTGGCAATGAAAAATTACAATTATTTTTATGATTTTATTGTGTTCGTACTCAAAAAAAAACGCTTTAATATGAGATTTACACTCGAAAGTTTACAAAACTGTGACACGTGTTTCACAACTTTTATATTAATTTGAATCATTATGACTACTATTACTTTGTGAATTCATTACCTGAACTATTTACCTTTTTTAGGAGCAACTCATAAAACTGATGAATACAATAGTAAAATAATGAATACCTACAATTTTTACCCGAGCCATCATTTTACCTACTTTTAAGATCGTTGCGAACTAAATTAAATGAAGTGGAACAATTCAAATATATTTAATCATTGAGAAATAATCCAAAATTTTTACATCTAATGATTTCTAAACATTCTGAACTTTCTCTACCAAATGAAATACGTCATAATCTGAATTCAACTGATGCCCCTCTGTCAAAAGATGCTTCGGAAATATTGAATTGGTCTTCTGATATTGAAAACTACTATTCTCTTTTCTTTTGAAAAAAAATCTGGTTTGTCCGATATAAAATTTTGGATAAGAACCATTAGTTAACTTGTTTACTCTCGATCTATCAGACATTGGAGTTTAATTATTATTGTTTTAAATGAATTTACTCAAATTATAATTTGCTCTGTAGGCTACGCCCAATTCTTCGTTTTTTTAAAATTGAGCAATATTATTAATAGGATCATCAAGGTAAGTTAGAGTTACATTCTTTGAAACTGCATAGAATTTGTTCAAACAACATTGTGACGCCCAAATATGCTATTGTATAGCAGAACACGTGTCGCGGTTTTGTAATCTTTCAAGTGAAAATCTCACATTGGAGTATTTTTTGAATACGTTACAATGGCTTTTCATCAAGTATTGGTCAATTCTATTATATTTTTTATTGTGTTCAATATTAGAGTTATACGTTATCCATATCGAGTCTATGGAACAAACTGTCATTTTAACAATCCCTTCTTTCCAAAAGGATTAATCCCCTGAAGATATATAAATTCATCTCGATTTTTTTTACTTTGGAAGTTTGGAGAAGTTTAGTGTAGAAAATAATATTTTTTGAAACTATTCTGGTTTTTAAAATCAAACAACTAGGTACTTGCATATTCAAATCCACATTTTTGAAAAAATACTTCTCAAGGTGAAATGATGTTTTGGATACAAAAAAATAATGTTTCAAGTGCCAATTCACCCGGCAATGAAAAATATATTTTTTTTATATCTTTATTTCATTGAAAATAGACACGGTTGAATAGATCAACTTTTTAACATTGTTTTTGGTATAACTCCTGAACCGGTATGTACCTATTCAATTCTGTATTTTTTATAAGTACTTTCCTGAAGGGATCTAGATGAGAATAGAGGGTTTTTCCTAACAACAGGACGGAACTTCAGAGAGTGACTCTTTAGATTGTTTCAAGAAAAATGTTCCAATGAACATATGTCCGGAGTTACTTCGTTTCTGAGATACAGGTACAGGACGTTTAAGTTGAAAAAAAATGGTATTTATAAAATATCATACATATCTTTACACCAATATGGTTGAAATTTGCTACAGTTATTTGAAGAGATTAGATGCTTACTTAGCCCGAATTATATTGAAACTATTAGGTCCAGTGACGTCTCAGTGGGCATCATAGCCAATAATATTGAAAAAAAGAAAGCCACTGACTTTTTTGTAGTTTTTTATTTTTTAGGTTAATCAACTAAAAATACAACTTTTTCGTCGACTGTGTTTTCCTCATATCAAGTTCCGCTTTCGAGAAAAAAAAACTATCCATATAAAATAAATAACAAAAGTGAATAATAAACAATTTCGACCTAAAAGTAAATGAGCAAAATGTCCACCTTCTGATAAAATATACGACTGCAATCGATTTGTCTATGATTGTCTGTACGTTCAAAAATACCTGGAGTATTCCTTATGACATTGCAATTGTCAATTATTCGATTCCGCAAGTCATTCACATCTAGTACGAGATTTTCATAAACAAGAGCCTTCAGATGACCCCATGAATAGAAATCTAGAGGACTGCAAGCTGATGGCCATAATCTTGCATGTAGTGTTTTTTTAGCACATAGAATTATTCTGTTACGATATCTGTCCTGGTGAATTCTCCGTTCATCTCCGTGTATGTCAATCATATCAGCGTTAGTAAAATTATTCATTATGGAATCACTGCTAATTGACAGCTCTGACTTTCACTGATATGGCAACACTATCACTGTCAGCTGGTCTCCAAGCAGGTGTTCATGATATGCAAAAAGGCTTCAATTTTTTTTGTCGAAAACGAATCTATATATGAAGAACATCCGAGTGACGAAACAGTTGTATTTTTAATTGATTAATCTAAAAAAATAATAAAACTATAACAAGTCAGTGACTTACTTATTTTTCCAATATTGTTGGCTGTGATGCCCACTGAGACTCCATTGGACCTAATAATTTCAATCTAGTTAGGGCTAAAAATAAGTGCCTTATTTCAAATAACTGTAGCAAATTTCAACCAAAACGGTGAAAGAATATTTCATGAATACCGATTTTTAACTTTCACGCCCTGTATCTTAGAAACGAAGTAACTCCAGAGATACGTTCATGAGATTTTTTTTATTAAAATAATCTAAATAATCACCCTTTGAAGTTTCGTACTGTAGTTAGAAAACACCCTGTATTAAAATCAATGTCATTTCATTTAAAAAACCTAACTTTGATACTTCACCCTTCCACTGCATACCCTGTATATTGGAGAGTATTTCTAAAAAGCCCATTACATTAATATCTTTTGTTTGAAACATTTTTTGATAATTCCCCTCCTTCATCCCAAACTTCTAATACAAGAAATGAAGAAACATAGTTTTGGTAAACGGGATTGTTCTTCCCTGCTTAAGGTTTTGTTCACAAGATGGAAGTAATTTACTGCAGTTAAAACAGAACCTGTCCTAGAAGAAAGTCTGAATATCAGACAGCTCTGATTGTTTTGTTAACTGTCCCCCACCGACAAGTAGGAATAGTCCGAAACCGGTCTGTAGGTGGTGATCACTCGATGATTTCAACAAGGTTCTACTGCTGGGCGAACAATAGGCATATCTAAGAGCTTCCTTCGTGAGGAATGTTCGTCTTGGTAATAACCAGGGATGTAATATTTTCTGCAGGTATTGCAACTTTGGTGGGAATTTCAATTCAAAATATTCATTTTGTAATGAGTAAAAAATATTGATCTGAGTGAAACGTTTTATCATTTTCAGACAAGTAAAATGAATGCTAGGTCTGTACTTTCGTTTGTTTTCTCACCTGAATGGTACCTGCTCTCATTTCGAGTAAGACGTCGGTTTCCTCGACGCATCGCTCGCGTCGCTGGACTAACGCCACTCCTTCCACCGTCCTTGGACTGTTGTCCGTCACCCACATCTACATGCAAAACAACACTGAGCCACATGCGAACACTAACCTCAAAAATCGACGAAAACATAGAGTCTGGTTTTCGAACAAGAAAATGCTATTGAAAATCCTTTTCAGACACAGAACAGATATAGTTTCGAAAGTTCAATAATTGTGACAAAAAAGTTGTTTCAATTTTATGTATGGAGTTCTTACGTTGGTGAGTATTTTATTTCCTAATATAAACATTATTTTTCATTTTCGACAATTGAAATTATTAATTACTTATAATCGGATAATTGACAGTTTAAATTGTCACTTATAAAAAAATGTCACTTTAGCACTTGCATATTCTTCAAAAAATAAGTTTATCAGGTGTGTCGTTTTTGTATGCGCATTTCACAATCATATATACGGAAGCGCAAAAGGGCCACATATTTTTATTATTTTCATCTTGGAAATTACGACTTTGAATCCCGAAATTTCGACTTAAAGATTTCAGTTGAAATTTCGATATCTCGACTTAAAAATCGAAATATCGATATTGACCTCGAATTTTCGACTATAATCTCGTAATTTCGAGTGTAATCTCGAAATTTTGTCATTAATCTCGAAATTTAGACTTTAATCTCGACTTTCAACTTTCATTTCGAAATTACGACTTTAAACTTGCAATTTCGATTTTAAATTCGAAATTTTCACTTCAATCTACAAGTTCCGAATTTTAAATCAAAATGGCTACTTTTTAAACTCAAAATTTCGACTCTCATCTCGAAATTTCGACTTTCATTTTGAAAGTACGACTGCAAACTCGAAATTTCGAAATGAAACTCGAAATAACGAAATCAAAGTATACATTTTGAGTATAAAGTGAAATTTCGAGTTGAACAGTCGTTATTTCGAGTTTAAAGTAGGAATTTCGAGATTACAGTAGAAATTTCGAAATTAGAGTCGAAACTTTGAATTTAAATTCGACATTTTGGTTTTTAAAGTCTAAATTTCGAATTTGAATTCGTAATTTCAAAATGAAGGTCGAACTTTCGAGACAAAAGTCGAAATTTCAAGATTTAAGTCGAAATTTATAGTTTATAGTCGTAATTTCCAAATGAAAGTCGAAAGTTCGAAATCAGAATATGAATTTTGAGTTTGAAGTCGTAATTTCGAGTTGAGTCGAAATTATGACTCTTTAACTGAAAATTACGACTCTATTATCGAAATTTCAACTTTCAATTCGGAATTACCAGTTTTCAACACGAAATTATGACTTACAACACAAAATTTCTACTCTAATCTCGAAATTTTGACCTAACATTTGAAATTTCGACTTCAACCTGGAATTTACGACTTTTTAACTCATATTACGACTTCAAATCACGGAATTTCTACTTTAATCTCGAAATTTCAACTTTCATTTCGAAATTACAATTAAACTCTAAATTTCGACTTTAATTTCCAAATTTTAAAGTGAAAATTTCGACTCTTATCTCAAAATTCCAACTTTAAATTTGAAATTACGACTTTTCTACTCCAAATTATAATTTTTAACTTGAAATTTCCAACTTTGAACTCGAAATCACGAATTTTTTACTCGAAATTACGACTTTGAACTGGAAATATCGACTCTAAGCTCGTAAGTTCAAGATTGAAGTCGAAATTTTGAGTTTTTAAGTCGTAATTTCCAAGAAACGAATAAAAAAAATATGTTGCCTTTCCGCGCTTCCGTACATGTAAGAGTGAGTTTTTTTTTGTTTCACTTAGGAATATAATTAAAATCTTTTGAGAGTTAACCATATGTTCATACAGGTGAGACCTTTAAACTTTCTGTGATTTTTGAAATGTATTCAAATTAAGAAATACGTTTATCAATACCAATTAAATTTTCAAACGATTTGTTTAGAAATTTCGAACAACAGGATGAATATGAGTTTTTTTAAAAATTTTTTGTAAGATATGGTCTTCTTTTGAGAAAAATGCCTTGCTTTGGTTTTGTTTTTATTGGTATAAATCGCGTAACTGAAATTCTTCATGAAACACCTCAAAAAAATAGTAAAAATTATGTTTTTTTTCATAGTAATTCAATTTCACCACAATGTGCATTTTCTTGTTCTAAACTCCAAAAAGAAAAAGAAAAAATATATACTGTGTGATTTCACCGGAGATGTCACGTTTGGAAAACGAAAGGAAAAGTTAAAAAAACAATCTAAAAAGCCACATGCTCACATCAGAAGCGAAATACGAGAGAAGAAACACATTAGCACTGCCATTAACTTACAAACATAAAACGAGGTGGAACTTCTTTCATAGACGAGTAATTCTCAACGACATGTGATTTCTGATTTATTTTCACGTGATTGAAAGAAATTCGCCTTTGGATTTAGGGGAATCAGCCTGAATCTCAACACAGATAAGAATTAACCTAGAAATCTTCTATACCTCTTCTTCTATTCGATTACTAGTGATAACAAATTTTAATGAAAGTTTTCACTAATTTGAATGAAAAGATTTTTTAAACTGAGAAATCATTAAACCAAACCGTTGTTTCAAAAAAGTTAACTATAAAAGTTACCCATTCATTTTATAAGATTAGAAACATTTATAAATACTCAACACCCAAATTCAAGTTATTTACTAATTAATAATGAATACTCAATATCTCTTGAAATGCATAAAACTAAGTGAACAACGGCATATTGAATTATTGTATGTATGAGTATACGTGATTTTGTTTCCAGAGAAATACACGTTGAGTCAACTGAAGCGAAAAAATTATCACATGATATATCCAATTAGAGGTTATCTATGTTCTACCACTTGGATTTCTTTTGGAGAAAAACGTTGATAAATTGACTTTTTTGGATGCATGGATTTCAACACATCCAATTTCCAACGATAAGATGGCCTGACAGTTTTCTGATTAATTTAAATCCCTCAGGCTATTTGATAAATGAATCATTTTTATATTATCCAGTGTTTAACAGAATACTTAGGTTTCGAAGGTAATCCTTCAATTAAAATTTGATTTTTCCTTGCAATTATAGGTACCTCAATTGAAGATTTTATCTGGTATTGGATTAGTAATTGAAGTCAGTTAAATTAGTTAGTCATTAGGCAGAAAAATGATTGTATCATCAATGTTCTGTTCATCTGTACATCTATTTTTAGGTAATCAACAAAAAGTTTTGAAACATTATAATGGGTGCAGAACAGATATGCTTTTGAAATTTCAATATGGAATTTTATCAAATTCCCATCAATTTATTGCTGCAATTGCTAAAAAAAAACAAAGTTTGAGTTAAAAAAATGGACATTTCTGAGAAAATTTTTGGATCGAACGGTATTCGTAAAAACTATTTCACGAAATATTCTCAATTGAATGCATCGATATAAGAACGGAATCAAATCAAATTAATTTTATAAATGACACACATGTTAATTTCATGACGGTCAGTTTTATATCTATTCGGAAGAAACGTTTTATCGCTGCGCTGTAAAGCTCTGTTTTGCCAACCTATAGCCTTCAATTTTTCGACATTTTATCGCTTTGAAAAAAATAATCGTCGTTGGTCACCCAAAAAATGATTTAAAATATGTTTTCAGGAAAACTCTAATGAAGAAATACATGATTGTTTATAAGCTTTCAAGAAAATTGTGAGTGAAATTAGAAAGCTGGATTAAAATTAAAATTCACTGTTTTGGTTTACTTCCCATATAAATCTCAAGAATTTCTCACTACGATCATAAACAATATACATAGAGAGAAATACTACAGGTAGAAGATAGAGAAGGGATTGATAGCGAGATGAGAAATTGAGAGGGAGAAGATAGAGGGAAGAAAAAGGGAAGAGACACGAAAAAGGAAAGAAAGAGGAGCGAGAGGAGAAAAAGTAGAAAGATAGAGAGAGTGAAGAAATAGCAGCGAGAGGAGAACAAGAAAGAGAGAGAGAGAAGAGAGATGAATGAAGAGAGATAGCATAAAAGCAGAAGGAAAAGAGAGAGGAATATTCACAGAAGTGTATACCCTTGTTGTGAAACTTACACCGACATAAACTATTGATTTTCAAATTTGTTTTCCAGTTAGTGTTTTGACTTTTATGGGACATCCTCACAAGAAGTAATTGTCTTAAATCAATATCATTGAATTTCTATATCACTGTTAAAACCAGTATTTGAATGGTTGAAAATTCAACTCGGGCGGAAGCATTGCCACAAATGAACACAATTGTTCCAGGAATATTCGAATCATTTTTTACAGATAATTATGAATGTACCTTAATCGAAACACGTTCACCAGCACAGATTCGTTCAATCACAGGAATACTAATTCGCAATGTGTGCATTGAAAATCAATATTTTTTTAGTAAATAAAACTGTTGACAATTATATTGGATAAATATTTACAAATGAACCTTGATAGGTATCAGTTACATCCGTTTAGTTTTGGAAATTTATAATATAAAAATATGTCCGAATAATAGTGCATTACAAAACTGTCAGCCAAAAATACTAACAAAATGAAAATGACATAATGAAAAAAATTGATTTGGCGGTAATAAGCAAATCCTCATTGATAAAATCATTTATAACTAACTAGATGAATGTGGTTTATATTTTTTTACTTCTTTTTCTTAAAGGTTTTTTAGTCATCTTTGTATTCGAAAAAGAATGAAGAAATTTGAAAAACTAATAATATCTTACACTATCTGATCGAAAAAAGAAATGAAAACATGGATCAAAACCTTTTCTATTGTATCAAACTTGAACCAGAGCTGTCTTTATTGTCTATCTTTCAGCTATTAAATGAAAATCCAAAAAATATTGAATGAAAACGGTAATTGTTGTATGAAGGCTTGAATAAGTTCTTATTATATTAAATTGTTGTTCTTTCAATCTCAAAAACTACACCTCACGATTTGATTTCCACAAACTTTATTTGAATAATATAATCACAACATGTTTCGCTAGCACAGTAGCTTTCTCAAGTGAATGACTGTGCTAGCGAAACATGTTGTGATTATATTTTTCAAATAAAGTTTGTGGAGATCAAATCGTGAGGTATAGTTTTTGAAATTACTATGGATCTTCATCAAGTAACGGTCGAATCAATCAGAATAATATCGATCTGATTCCGCTTTTAATATTATAAATCTCGTTTCCTGACCACATTTCATTCCTAGTTGTTTTCACTTTCTCTGCATAAATATGGATTTTTTCATGATCTTGTTCCTCGTCATTATACATCAATTTTACATCTTCATATGTCCTGAATGCACTTGAAACTAGTAGTTCTGATATTACCTTTATGTATACTTTGTCACGTATATTATCAAACTGTATGCCCACAACTTGATCATTTCTGAAATTAAATTTACTTTTGATCCATCGTATTTAGGTTTATGTTGGGCGGTTTTTTCTTAACGTTTTTGAAATCCAAAATTATTGTGTTTTCTCTTTTTAACGACATGTGATGCCACTGTTTCACTGATAATATTTAACGGAGATGAACAGAACAATCGAAACGTCAGAAGTAACTTGGCTTGGAGTCTTGAAGGCTTGAAGTCCAATTGATTACTTTTGCTTGTAGATTATATCAAGCAAGTTAGTTTCAGCTAATTATTTTAATTTTATTTTATATCATATTTTATATCATATTAGACGATGGAAGAATGAAATACATCTCTTCTTCTTGTCGTGAAATAGTAGCTTGCTTCATTTTTCTCACAAAAGTAGGAGATTTGAGCCGGTACTAAGCCTCCCCCCACCACTATCACGTATTAATTGCTTTTTTTTGTTGTTGTTTAGTGAAGTCAAGGCGATGTGACCTTGAAGTGTCTGGTGCATGGATCGTTCGGATTTCTTTTTCAAATGAGATTTTGTGTATGTATGTGTGTGTGAGAATGTACGGTACAGGGTTTCATCATGTGCTTGTCTATGTACAAACATACGTCTGCATACTTCGAAGATCCTCCAAGTGATAAATGTTCCATCCGTGTGAGCCCACCAAGTTAGTAGTGGTGTGACGTAACAGCAGCAGCAACCGTTCAACGGTAACGGAAGATGTTCACTCCACGACGTCTGGCTGAGTAATGTGTATTCATCGGTCTGCCCTCACCTCTCTCTCGATGCAGTGAAGGCTGTGACGTAACGCATCACTCTAGCCTCGCTATCGATGGTGACACGCAGGCGACCGAGGACTGTGCTAACGACTGCCCTCTCCGAGAGCACAACGGCCACTGCCTGTTCGTATCGAC
>WOGO01005642.1:0-12286 GCA_015342085.1 Leptinotarsa defecta
TAGGTGAACGAATTGATATTTATTTTTAGTTTTCAAAATCATTATTTCAAGCTAAGAAATATTCAGTCGAGACGACAGCTTTCAAAAATTAACTGGTGTAAATTTTGAAAATTAGGTAGCATCTACTGAGTTGCGCGGTTGAAAATTAGCATGATTCTGAATCCTGATACTAGTGACAGTTCAGTTTCGTGATATCTGACCGGTACACAAATTACAAACTGTAAGTTTTGTGGTGTTAAATTTTGGATAAGGCGCATACGCGAACTGATTCCGTCAGAAACACAAGCGTAGATGAAAGAGGAATATGAAGCAGTGTAGCGGAATTTTGGTTCATGTGTAGCGACTTTATAGTTCATCCAGTTGGCAACACTGAGATAAAGGGATCTATTTCCATTATTTCGATTCACCAAAGTTTACTGCAGAGTACTTATCTAATTATTATGAATTCATTTCTTCAGAGTGAAGGAAGTGACCCAAAAACTGATTATTGACAAACAAAAATTCAATCGCTTATACAAACTTTGAAAACAAATCTACCTTATCCACATTCCACTTGAAAATGGCTACTGGTGAATATGAATATGGAGTTCTAATTAAAGAGGAGGTGGTGTTTGCTGGCGATGAAAACAATACCAACTTTGAAGAAAAATGTGATGCACTCGGAACTAGTATCGTGAAGAAAGAATTTGAGACAGAATATATCAAACATGAAGATATTGATATGGTTTACAATCTGAAATCCGAAGAGTGTCTGGAAGAAGTAAAGACAGGATTACTTTGTGAAGTTTGTGGACGTGCAACTGATATCTTCGGCCCTGATAGTATAGAATCCTCCTGTAAATGTCAATGTCAGAATGAGTCTAATGCTATGCAAGGTGAAGATATGTCTTGGGATTTTAAACCACTTAGCTTTGATTCAGGTAACATTCATTTCAGTAAAAGTTTCAGAAGAATGAACAGAAATTAAGATGAATCTCATAAAAAATACATTTTCAATATAGAATGTTTTTCTCACTTAATTTTTTTTTGATTCTTTGCTCAGCTAGTTCATCAATGAAATATTTGGGTCACTAATAAGTCACAGAAAACTAACAATAAACTTGATGTACCAGCATAAGTTGATACAACACCCTAGGTTATATTAAGTTGAGATGAACTTGCACTGAAGCAAAGTTTGCTGCGACAACAATTACAAATTTGAATCGATGGTTGATTTTGTGTACAAGACTTTAGATAAAGCACAATGCATATGATTACATAAGAGGAGAAGGAAAACTAGAGAAAAGTATTTTATATGAGATCTGTACTGGTAAAAGTCATTGACAATGATGAGTTCCAAAGAATTTCAACTTGAAAAGTCTCTCAACAACTTAAATGGTATGAATGTGATTGTTGCAAGTTTTGTTTTTTACATAATGAGCACATGTTAATCTATTAGGGATGAAAGCTCATAATTATGTAGTGAAATAAGTCATGTTTCTGTCTTCATAAAACTTTTTTTTATAGATTCTGGAAACTCTCATTTTAAAATTCCCGAAGAAAAATTAGTTGTGAAAGAAGAGGTTGTATACAATGAAAATGTTCCATCAAAGTCATGTGACAACAAACTTTCTATTGAAAGTTTTCATGTTGATAAACAGGAAACGCCACAAAAAACTGAGAAGGTCAACGAAACATTCAGATCTGGGTACGATTTGAATTCAGTTGAGCAGAGGATTCAAGAAGAAAACGAAATGTGCTCAAAAAATGTAAATGAAAGAACCAATATTGAAAACAGACCTACAAAGAAGATCTTCTTTTCTTGTGAAGAGTACAAAAAATCATTCAGTCAAAAATGTGATTTGAAAAGACCTTCAAAAATCCATACTGGTGGAAAACCATATGACTGTAAAACCTGCTCTAAATCATTCAGTGATTATAGTAATATGATAAGACATGAAAAAACTCATGCTGGCAAAAAACCTTTCCAGTGTAAAATCTGTTCTAAATCATTCTATCAAAGTAATAATTTGAAAAAACATGAAATGATTCATACTGGCGAAAAACCATTTCAGTGTAAAATCTGCTCCAAATCTTTCATCCAAGGCAGTGATTTCAAAAGACATGAAAAAATTCATGCTGGCGAAAAACCATTTCAGTGCAAAATCTGCCTTAAATCATTCATTCGAAGAAGTGATTTGAATAGACATGAAAAAATTCATTCTGCTGAAAAACCATTCCAGTGTAAAATCTGCTCCAAGTTCTTTACTCGTAGTGAAAATTTGAAATTGCATGAAAAAATTCATACTGGCGAAAAACCTTTTCAGTGCAAAATCTGCTTCAAGTCATTCCGTCAAGGAAGTTTTTTGAAAACACACGAAAAAATTCATTCTGGTGAAAAACCGTTTCACTGTGATATTTGCTCTAAATCTTTCAATCAGAAAAGTTATTTGAAAAGACATGAAAAGATTCATACCATTTTAGTTTAAATTATGAGTAATTTACCTGTGTTTGAAAGTGTAATTAGCAATACTGAAAAAGCTACCCATGATTACTGTCAAGTCTCTGGGTATTTTTCATAAATTAACAAATATTTAGTTAATATTACCGGAGTTTTTTCCCAACACCAAATCGTTATTTTTTTTTTTTTCTCCGGTAATATTCATTACTACACCAATGGTTCCAAACAGTATATCACAAGTAAATATTTAGTTATTAAAAATTCAACATAAATTACTTGCACTTTTATTCAAAGTAAATAATTTACAAAATTATAAAGAAATCACTTCAAAAACTAACATGATAACTCCAAAATTCCATACTACTGATCAGAATTACATTCTAGTTATTTCTAGGTTATTTATGAGTGAGTATTTCTGGCAAATCTCTGTGGGCTATATAAACACTATTTTCTATTATTCAAGTTTTCGGAAATTTATTTTTTCCTTTATCAAGAATATCTACAAAAAAATATGATGCAAACATTATTTAGTAATGAAAATATTACAAAAGACTCACCAAAGATAATTTAAAATATAAATAGGCATATAAATCCAAACATAGAAAAGTCAAATGCAAATGTGACTTTGAAAATTTTGTCACAGCACCAGAAAAAATTTGATTGATAAAATATTTGCAAATACAGTGAGATTTTAATTTTGTTAGTGATCTATAATTTTTTTTATATACTGAAATTATTTGTTTAATTTTATTGATCAAAAGGTAACCCTGCGTCTGACATGTGGACTTCTGTAACATTTGTAGACACGTGGGGTGTGTGAGACCCCAATATGATTTTTCTGTTGAAATTAACATTTTTTTAAATTTTAACATTGTTGTTATGAGAATTCTATACAGTAATATCCCTTTTTGCAATAAAATAATTTTCGAGTTACCAAAATGAGCAAAAAATCGTTATATTCCGTCTTTACCAAAACAATGGGTTCTTTTAGTGGAAAAAATACAGATTTACTCGAAGTCCTTTGCGCATAAAACGACTAAATAAATATTAAATTGCTGGTTCAAACAGATAATAAAACACCATAAAATAGAAATTAAAAAAAAGTATTATCGAAAATCATTATAAAAAAAGTTACATGTCATCAACATTTGCCATTTCTACGCAAGATTTGCAGTTCATTTCTTCATGGTCCAGACATACTTTAAACGACGACTGATTTGAGATGTGAATATGAGAGTGGAGGCTTCATGTTGAAGCTACTCAATATATCCGAAGCTGGGACGCCAATTTCGAAAAGTTATATGGAATTTTCTACGACTGGGGTATGTCACACCCCATGTGTCGGACGCAGAGCTGAAATATAATTGTAAATTTGACTTGAATTTTGTTTTTCTGATTTTTTGTTCAAGTTATTATTATTTTTACTTCTGTGAACCATTTCCAGAAATAGCCTTTTCACTTTATTATTTTCAACTGCTAAAATTTTTGTATTTTCATTATCCATAACATGATCTGAAGAGATAACATGTTCAGCCAGTACACAAGAACGTTTGTTGAGTCTGCAGTCACTTTTATGTGACGTCCTGTAATTGTTTTAATTATTATTACCCAATAGTTGGATTCAATTTTCTGTAGTTTCTTATTCATTTTTGTTAATATTTTTTGACTTGGTTTCTGTAACGAATCAAACTCGGCAATGTTTGTATGGTTTTCATAATGAAGTTCTATTAGGTATATCGCGTTTCTATTGATTGGTGAAGTTCATTTTGTTCAACAATAGCATGCTGTTTGTTTGAAGGTGGTTGACAATGTTTCGTGGTATATTTCATCAGTTCGGACTTCCATTGTCCAATATAATATAAATTGATTTGATAACCCTGAAAAAAATCAAAAAGGTTAACCGAAAATAAAAATTTTATTGAACAAAAAACTGAAATTATAAAGAAATAACATACAACAACAACCAAACAAATATAAAATTGAAATGATAATAAACGCTGAAAAAATTAAAAATATTAACAAAAAATGAAAAACTTAAAATTAACAAGATTTCAAACCAAGTATGTTACAACGTTTCGATTGTTAGTATCCACAGTCATCTTCGGGTAATAACTGGACTTATTCCTCCGATATCTGACTATTTATAGGTCATTCGAGTGCTTTCACCTACCCCCTCTTTCCGCTTCATTGGTTTTGGCGGGAGATGACTGTTTGACGGGAGTTGGTCGTTTTTCGCTTGATTAGAGATTTTCGTATGTTACGTATCTCTACGCTAGCTTGACTAAATGCGTTGTTGGACAACATATACGCGGCTTCTTTGAATTCCATCACTTCCACAATGGAGAAGAAAATCCACAATGAATTGCCTTTCTTAGACGTATTGGTGAAGACCACCGACACTAAATGGAAACATCTGTTTATCGAAAACCCACTCACACAAGACAGTATCTGAACCAGAAATCCAACCACCATCAATCGACTAAGAGAGGAATCATCTCCGTAATACAAGGAAGGTCTCGAAAAGAAACTAGGCATCATCAAAAATGACCTTCAACGGAATGGTTACTCCAAAGTGATGGTAGAACAGTCCTTAGCTAGAAGACATCAAGAACTCCACAAGGAAGAGAAATACAAGTGTATTTGTGTTATTTTTATCCGAAGAGCTCCCGTCTCCTCCCGAAAAAAAAAAATGACCAGTATAAAAATTGAGTATCTGTAGTGGCCGTGGTAGTGGATGGACGTGCTGATAACGTCCGTCCACAAAGAAGGTACTCGGATGCCATGTGCTATCGTGGGGCTCCGTTTTGTGTTGTGCTAGTTTATTGTAATGAATACTGAAATGTGTGAGAGTTCTTAAAAAGTGAAGTTTGAGGGCCCCTTTATTCACGCCGGTATCCAGGCCGGAGTGGTTCGGATAACCACGTAGAGGGGCCATGTATGTGAATTTAAAAATCCGAAGGTCTCCCGAAGAGGAGGCGAACCAATAAATATATGTTAAATAATCAAAAGGTCTCCTGAGCAGGAGGCGACAATGAAAAAGTACTGCGTTTTTTATTATAAAAAGTGTGACAAAAAAGGGGTGACAGCATTGCTTCCAGCAAGACCGCGCTTCCCCCCGACGAAGCTTCTGTCAAATTGATGTCAATTTGATAAGAGGAGCCTGGACAAATGCGCCCGAGTGGGAAACGTCCATTAATTTAGAGAGAGAGAGAGAAACTTAACTGCAGACTACTTTACTAGTTTCGGAGTGAGGGAGGTGACCCCCAAAAACTGATTACTGACGAACAAAAATTCAATTGCTTATCAAAAAAAACTTACTCTAGGTGGTTTGTGTTGCTTTTACAATCTTTGAAAACAAATCTACTTTGTCCACATTCCACTAGAAAATGGCTACTGGTGAATGTGAATATGGAGTTCTAATTAAAGAGGAGGTGGTGTCTAGTGGCGATGAAAACAATACTAACTTTGAAGAAAAAAGAAATGCAATTGAAACTAGTATCGTGAAGAAAGAATTTGAGCCAGAATATATCAAACATGAAGATATTGATATGGTTTACAATCTGAAATCCGAAGAGTGTCTGGAAGAAGTAAAGGAAGGACTACTTTGTGAAGATTGTGGAGGTGCAACTGATATCTTTTGCCCTGATAGTGTGGAATTCTCCTGTAAATGTCAATGCCAGAATGAGTCTAATACTATGCAAGATGAAGATATGTCTAGGGATTTTAAACCACTCATTTTTGGTTCAGGTAACATACATTTTAGTAAAAGTTTCGAAAGAATGAACAGAAATCACGATAGATCTCATAAAAAATACATTTTCAATATAAATTGTTCTGAATTATTGAACTAATCTACACCCTTCTTAGTCCACAATAACTGAGTTGATATCATTGAAGAATACTGAAGTGCAATTTGAGTATCTCTGATATGCTGTGAGTATCTTCCTTTTTCTTTAAACATTCATGGATAATTTTTTGTGTCGCTCATTATTTCAATTGGAAGCCTTTCCTTTTGAGGAGGCGAGTTATTTTAAGCAAATAATTTTTTAAATCAGTATATCAACAGGGAATATTTTCTGTAGATCTGCCTGTTTTCATTGAGCTGCGGACACGATGATGTTCAAAACATTAGCGAAAGTACATAGTTTTTTTTCACCTATTTTTTTGATCCTCTGCTCAACTAGTTCATCAATGAAATATTATTTGGGTCACTAACAAATCACAGAAAACTATCAATAAACTTGATGTACTAGCTTGAGTTGACACAACACCCTAGGTTATATTAAGTTGAGATGAACTTGCACTGAAGCAAAGTTTGCTGCGACAACAAATAACAAATTTGAATCGATGGTTGACTTTGTGTACAAAACTTTAGATAAAGCACAATGTATATGATTACATAAGAGGAGAAGGAAAGCGAGAAAAAAGTATTTTATATGAGATCTGTACTGGTAAAAGTCATTGATAATGATGCGTTCCAAGGAATTTCAACTTGAAAGGTCTCTCAACAACTTAAATGGTATGTATGTTATTGTTGCACGTTTTGACTGCACAAATTGAGCACATGTTTTATGACCTATCATGGATGAAACTTCATAATTATGTATGTGAAACAAGTTACTCTTCTTTCTTCATGTAACTAGTATTTTTTACAGATTCTGGAAAGTCTCATTTTGAAATTCCAGAAGAAAAATTAGTTGTGAAAGAAGAGGTTGTATACAATGAAAATGTTCCATCAACGTCAAGTGAAAATGAAATTTCTATTGAAAGTTTTCATGTTGTTAAACACGAAACGCAACAAAAAACTGAGAAGGTCAACAAAACATTTAGATCTGGGTACTATTTGAATTCAGTTGGTCAGAGGATTCAAGAAGAAAACAAAACGTGCTCAAAAAGTGTAAATGAAAGAACCGATATTGAAAATAGATCAACAAAGAAGATCCCCTTTTCTTGTAAAGTGTGCACAAAATCATTCAGTCAAAATTGTGATTTGAAAAGACATTCAATGATTCATACTTGCAAAAAACCATTTCAGTGTAAAAGCTGCTCTAGGTCCTTCACTTACAGAAGTAATTTAAAATGGCACGAAAAACATCATACTAGTGAAAAACCATTTCAGTGCAAAATATGCTCCAAATCTTTTGTTCAAGTCAGTGATTTCAAAAGACATGAAAAAATCCATACTGGCGAGAAACCTTTTCAGTGTAAAAGCTGCTCTAAGTCCTTCACTTTCAGAAGTAATTTGAAATTGCATGAAAAACATCATACGGGCGAAAAACCATTTCAGTGCAAAATTTGCTCCAAATCTTTCATTCAAGCCAGTGATTTGAAAAGACATGAAAAAATTCATACCTGTGAAAAACCATTTCACTGCGAAATCTGCCTTAAATCATTTATTCGATCAGGTGATTTGAAAAGGCATGAAAAAATTCATTCTGGTGAAAAACCATTTCACTGTAAAATATGCTCTAAATGTTTTACTCAGAAAGGTAATTTGAAATTGCATGAAAAAATTCATACTGGCGAAAAACCTTTTCAGTGTGAAATCTGCTCTAAATCATTCATTCGAAGAGGTGATTTGAAAAGACATGAAAAAATGCATACTGGTTGAAAAGCATTTCTTTGTAACTCATGAGTATTTATCCTGAGTGCGGGAATATATACCCTGGGATTCATTTGACAATTTTGTCCTTGAGGAAACGGAGGAATGTGGAAATTTGATTGTTGGCGGTGAATATCATTTTTATGTCCTGTTTTTTGAGAATTCGGCCAATTTTGTCAGTTACACATTAAAAGTGTAACACATTTCCACTTCAGTAGCTTCCGCTGATATAAATACCACCGAACACCCATGGAAACCTCAGTTCAATCGTAGTATAAAGATATATCTTATTATCTTTATACTTTCAATCTAGGGAGTTAGCATTAAGAAATGCCTCTGATGATGTTAACTTGGTTATCGAAACGTCCAGCGAGGCACAGTATTTGTGTTCTGATGCGGAGAAAGTTTTTTCAGACAATGAATTTGAGGTTGCACATACAGTAAATTCATTCAAAAACGAGAATTCAACAGGATGAAAAAATGTCTCCCAAAGTATTGACGTTGATTACCAATTGCATAATTTCACAACTTATGTAATGTCTTTACGTCTTGATGGATTTCAAAAAATTGGGTTGGCCACGAATACGTAGAGAAGAGCCATGCTTTATTCATGAATTTGAAACAAATCGATATTAAAATGATTTAGAAACAGTGTATAGGTCTGAGAGGTCTTTCATATATAATGGAAAAAAAAATGTTAACCATTTGCCAATTGGCATAATGGCATAACATGTACCACTAAATTTAGAAAGTCTGTAAAAAAATTTCTGATTTGAAAGGCGTTTTATTCTTTAGAGGAATTCTATTCAGACAGAAATTTAAATTATATAAACAATTAATTTTAATTATTGTGTTTCAGTACCTACTGGTATTTAAACTATGTGACTTTTTTAACTTTTTGTTCGATGTTCACATTTAGCTCTGAACTGTATAGTTGAGAATGTTTACGAAGTTGATATTTACTTTTATTTTCTATGTATTCACTTCTATAATTTTATGCTTTATAGTTTTTATATTCTTATACTTACATTTATGTGTTACATGAGAATATTCATTATTATTACTATTTATTTCAATATGTAGCATATATATTATTACTTTCAGACTACTTTTTCACCCCAAAATTCTGAAATCACCAAATGTTCAAATTTGAAATACTACTTTCAATTTGTATAACTTATATTCTTTAAAATAATAAAACTTTGACTGTGATATTTTATCTTCGACAATATCTATTAAGTTGTGTATCCTATATTTCTTAGAATAGTAACACTTTGTCAATGAGATTTCATCTTCGAAAATAAAGTATATTTTGATTTGATTTGATTTGATATTTTTATGTAGGTAATTGTTTTTGAGTTACACCTAATTTCAGTTCTTCTATAATCACCCAAAATTACTCTGCAGGCATTAACTTAAATTGCAATTGTTCGTCCTCTAATTGAGCTACGGCTTCGGAAAAACTGTAATTTTTTTCATTCTTGATCTTCTTTGAAATAATATTGAATAATATCTTGAACATATGTCTTCTTGCTTTGATGAAACCGCTACTTTCTTTAGTAAGCTTGTATTTCAACACATTTTCATTTCGAATCCATAAGAAGAATAGTCCTATAGGCCAGTGACAATATCTCCAAGTATTCCTGAAGTATTTGAATGCTCCTCTCTCGAAAAACTTTTATTTTTCGCTGATGCACATATCTTTTTAGATAACCATCATGAGTTTCTCAAGATGAAATCACAGTGAGATTGTGAATTATATCCAGGGAGACGAATGCTCTGAGGGGATATTTTGTGATCTGAGCAAGCCTTGAATAAACTTTCTCGTTATCATGGTATTCGAGGCGTTCCTTTGAATCGGTTTGCAGACTACATGCCTTGTAGAAAACAATATGTTGCTGTCGACGGCCAGTTTTTAAATGTCGTTACTTCTGACCTTGGAGTTCCTCAAGGATCAGTACTGGGATCTATATTATTTGATCAGATCAGATAATTATTTATTTTTGAGCGCAATTTCAGAAATTTTCTTGTAGACAAATGCGTTGTTAGTTTGAAGGAATTTATGTTCTATTCATGTTCTGTTTTTTTTGAGGATAAAATACAAGCACTATAGAAAAATCCTTGAGGCGCTCTGAGAGCGGTTCCTATGCGAAAGTCACGATTCACATTGGATTCGAATGGATGGAGATTAAATCCATTTGGAAAAACGTTCTCAGGAAGTTTATTCTACATAAACGCAGTTCTCTAAATAAACGAGTTTTTAAACAGTGAAGTTCGTACTGAGTAGAAGTTGACGATTCCAATACAAAATAGTTAGTGTTGGAATGTGAACTGAATTGCAACTTATATTCTTCCTGTATAGTTTTATGTGGTTGCTAAATGTTGTTAGTGAAAAATTTAGTTTGTCAATTATTTTTAATTCAAAGTTTGACTATCACGTGTAATTTTGTATTTCTCAAGTTCATTGAAGTTCTACTTCAACTTTGCTATCTCACTACGATCCACAGTTTCAAGTATAATCTACAACAGGTGATGGTCCCAATAAAACATTAGTGAAATATCGTTGAATTGAGTTGAAGCGAGAAATAAACTTGTTCATTGGGTGACATCTTGTAGCTGTTTGTCACTGAGTTGCGGATTACATAGTTTTTCAAACACTGTTAAAGTTGGAGATTCCGAAAGTGTTGATGAAGAAATTGAAAGGGAAATCCAATTGGCTCAACTGAAAATTTTAAGTTAGAATCCAGCTGCATGCACACAATGCATGGGAGGCTGTTTCGGGCACCTGCAGGAACAGCAGAGAAGGATGTAAAAGAAACATAAAAATATTTGATACAGTCTGCAAACAGAATTGCATACACAGTCCAGAATCTCATTGTTACTAGTCTGAGTTCACGAGTAAGGCAGCTGATAAACATGTGATAGCTCAAAGGAGATGTGGTATAAGCTTTGAAGTATCTCTCAGCAAAGAATGGAACAAAGACAAGACAGACTATTCAACAAATTTTTTGGAATCGGAGAAAAGGATTCCCTAGAAAGCATAGCTAAACACATGGCAAAATAGAATTGCATACACAGCCCAGAATCTCATTGTTTTTAGCCTGAGTTCACGAGTCAGGCAGCTGATAAAAATGTGTGATAGTTCAAAGGAGATGTGGTATAAGCTTTGGAGTATCTTTCAGCAAAGAACGGAACAAAGGCAAGACAGACTATTCAACAACTTCTTTGGAATCGGAGAAAAGGATCTCCTAAAAAGCATAGCTGAACACATGGCAAAACTTGAAAAGTGTTGGGTAGAACTTCAAGACAAAACTTGGAAAGAGGACAAAGTGAAGTTGCCAGAGTCGTTATTCATCAAAAGAGTACTCAATACTAATATTCACACTTGTAAACAAAAAGGATTTTGAGCTTGAATAACTTCTAATTATCATATGCGAGCGCTTTCTTCAGCAGGCTAACTTTCATCTTCATGGATCTATTCAAACTGTTTGAGTAGAGCCATGAAAATGATAGCACAGCCTGATATCGCTCGTATACAATAAATAAAAGTAATTAAATCTTCAACTCCTTCAAGTGAACAAGTGTTTATATACATTGTGTCCAAGATAAGAATGAACAGCATGGGGATATCGAAAACGGTAAGTGATACGGGGTCGATTGAACTATAGAAAAGTAGCGCATTTTTGTATTTCATCAGTTCGGGCTTCCATTGTCTAATATAATATAAATTGATTTGAAATTTCTGAAAAAAAATAATAAAAAATTAACCGGAAATAACAATTTTATTAAAATAAAAAACTGAAATTACAGATTAATAACATACAAGCTACAACCAGAGAATACAAAATTGGAATATTGATGAAAGCTGAGAATTAAAAACATATTATTAATTAAAATGAAAAATGAAAATAAAAATTAAAATTATAAGATTCCAAACCAAGTTACGTCATGACGTTTTGATTGTTAGTATCCACAATCGTCTTCGGGTGATAAGTGGACATATTCCTCCGAGATCTGATTATTTATAGGTCATTCGGGTGCTTTCACCTTTCACCTATCCCCTCTTTCCGCTTCATTGGTTTCAGCCGGAGATGACCGTTTGGCGGGAGTTGGTCGTTTTTTGCTTGATAAGAGGTTTCCATATGTAAAGTATCTCTACGCTAGCTTGACTATATGCGTTGTTGGACAACATATACGCGGCTTCCTTGAATTTTCTCCTAAACCAGTGTTCCTCTTTGTGGATG
>WOGO01005643.1:0-12284 GCA_015342085.1 Leptinotarsa defecta
AATAATGATTGTTGTTATTTACTGAACCAAATTGATGGGATTATTTTTAATTCGAATGATCCCATCACTGAAATAAATCAACAAAATGGCAAAGGCTTGTGTTTGTATAGAATATTTTACTTTAACAAATATTACGATTTTCTTATTGAGAAGAATATTATTTTATGCAGATATTTGATTGTTATACGGTAGGTTGCTATTGACGAAATAAAACATATTCTTAATTATATTATTCTAGGAAATTGGGAATTCTGCCTGGTTGCATTCAATATTTACATAAGTACATATACCTAAGTATCTATAAAAATGGATGAGGAGTGCGATTATAATTCACCAGTTGG
This sequence comes from Leptinotarsa defecta, assembly GCA_015342085.1. Classification (NCBI taxonomy): domain Eukaryota; kingdom Metazoa; phylum Arthropoda; class Insecta; order Coleoptera; family Chrysomelidae; genus Leptinotarsa; species Leptinotarsa defecta. The sequence continues at coordinate 342 of WOGO01005643.1, forward strand.
GCAGATAATAAAGCAAATCAACGCACTGTGTAAGAAGCCCAAGATAGATGATGAGCTAAGATCTGTGAGCAATTTCTATATAGAAGAATCTTGTACAAATATAATGCACAATCTTTCTAGGCATTGGAGTTATTCAGCGACAAGATCAATCACCAGAAGAAGTTTATGAATAATGGCATATTCACTATCAATTTTGCAGAAGCTGCACTTTTCCTTCAAAGTTGTGCAGAACTGTATGGTAAAAAAGTTGACTTGTTGTGGGATCAACTTCTCGAATTCCATACCAGGCTTATAGAATATGATTGTGCCCATGAGAAAGAGAAGTTAGTTGTATCTTCACATGTTTATTTTATTTATCAATTTTTCACCTTTAACCCAGTGCATAAATTTTAATGGGAATGACAATCTGAGTGCCAATGAAACACAACTAGGATAAAAAAAGGTGTAGATTTCTCAGCAAGTGTATGGGAACATTAAGTAAACAAAACCATTCGAAGATTTGAAGATAAAATTTGAATTTGTATGGAGTTTACTTATTGTACTGGAAACAAGTCAAGTTTGATATTGATGAGTAGTTATGATCTACAAATTATTATTCAGCTAGAAATCATAGCGTCTTGAAAATTGTTTTTACTGTTTCTAATATAGTAATGAGTACCTGTCATGAAGCTACAAAAATAGCTACAGCTGTAGTTAGCTACAGTAATATATTTAGCATACGAACAAATCCAATGTTGGCATATTTACAAATCCTATGTAGTTTAAATAAAGGTTTCTAGCAGGTATATTAAATTAGGAGAATAACCCCGCTAGTTATGAAACATATAGATGCATATTCTACACGTGATATACACTTGTACTTGATATTCTCTTCATGCATTTAGCAGAAGATTCTGAACAGTTACATCATAAAATTCCTGGAACTCTTGATGACTTTAGAGACATATTTTAATGTGTTCAATGAATCTTGATTTTTCATCAAATATGACTCCTAAGTCTTCAACAGAAGATACATACCTCAGTGTAAGATAAGATGGTGACATTTTTCTTTACAAAAAAAAATATTCATGACATCAACGTATGACTCAATCCACAATTATTAAAGATAGACAAGGCTCTCAAAGACATCAAGCGTAGAACTAGATTTGTCCTGTCTTTGTCTACAGATTTCACTGCAAGGCAGCAAATTGAAACCACCACTGTGTTGGATCACAAATGCTTTGTGAAGAGAAAGACAGCTCATGATTCTTATTCGGCTTTTCATGTAGAAGTTTGGCTTTGCAACAGACTGCCTTTTGGGAGCCTCGTTTATCTTTGATTTTCAGGAATTGTGTCTTCTGTCAAACTCATAGAAGGCGTCTTCATAAAGAGAGGTGTTATCGCTTTTTCTTGCTCAAACTTGTTTTTAAAGGACAGTTGAGTTCAGCAAAAAATTCAAACATAGTGTCAGATCATTGTTTCAAGAGAATATAGTACCCCCAACTAAGATGTGTCAGCGTAGAAACGTAAAATCGTTCTGTGTTAAAAGACTCCACCCACTTGAGTCATATTTCACCAATGTACTATTGACATCAGTTTGTGTAACCAATAGCTATCTTCTAGGGCGGGTACAATTTGGTTTTGAATGCGCTTTAAAATCTCATCTTAGTTGGCGGGTACTATATCTGTATGATGCAACTGTTGGTTGTCACCTTCGATATAGAGGTTTGAACTGGCATATGAGTTTCGCTGCAGAGAGGGTTTTCATATGGCAATAGTATGCTATTAGATTGAACCAACTGGGTTGGAGGGAGTTATGTATATTTGTTTTTTACAATATGAGCAAATTCTCCAAACAACAAGACCATTCTCACCCTTCTAGGGCTAGAGGGATGTTTAGCTTCTTTGAACTGCTCATCAAAGGGTCTAATTTTTTGCAACAAGTTTGATATGAATGTGAGAAGTTCTAATACTTCAATTTTCAAATCACGATTGAAAACTCAATTTATTGACAGAAATTTCTACACCGTTGAGGAATTTTAACTTATTCAAATAGTCCTTGAACTTATGATTACGTGTATAAGTTTACTTTTGTAAATGAAAAATCTATGATCTACACAATTTTTAGAATGGTAGATAGAGTAGGGTAGAACAGTAATTGAATTGTACTTCAATTATTATTTGCTAGGTCATTTTGGGAGATAAAAGTCTTTAAAAATTAATTTTCTGTCCATCATGAATACCGGGTTTTTAAAATTCCTCAACCTTTTTCCAGATTTTCACCATCAATTCGCAAATGTGGATTCTGATATTATTACCGTTCAATTTATATTTCATACCAAGAATAATTGTTTTTATGATGTTATTTCATTTGTTCTTTTTCATCCTATAAAATTGTTATGACCTAATCTTACATTTATTTTTTTTTTCAGAGGGAAAAAGGTAAATGATGAAGTCATAAAGCAGCTAGAGGAGAGGCGTAACAGATACAAACGTAAGAAAAAATTAAAACTTATGTTGGCACAGGAGGACAACCTAGAACGGTTTTTATTTGATAAACCAATAAATGAAGATAAGGACCAGCAGAATACATTTGAGCCAGATGAAACTTTACAGAGAGCATGGAAGAGTTTGGAAGTAGAGAGCTCAAAAATAAAAAGTGTTCCCAACGCAGTTTACAAACAGCAGCTCACAATGTACAGGATGAAAAACTATTATACCATGAAGAGTCAAGACTTTGATATTTTCGATGCAGAAGACGGCGAATTCAATACAAAATATAGCAGAGTTCCAGGGTGGCACCATATAGAGCACTTGTTCGAATACAATACTAAAGGTTTGTTACCTGATAAAAACAACTTGATAGCCACCCTTCGCTTAGGAGCTTATCTTAGGGTTAAGTTTCTCAGAGACAGAAAAATTCCCTTCGGCGCTCCCTACACTGAATATAAAGAAGAATATCTAGCTTATAGAAGGCAGTTTTTTGAAGCGGAAGGTGAAAAGTGGCAAAACATGCCTCTGAACACGCTGGAAGATCTCCATAAACAACTGGAATTTCTCTCACAGAAAGAACAGGGAATTGACGATGAGACAGAGATAGATACTCATACCGTTTCATCTACATCCCCTGACCCAGGTGCAGGAACTGGCAAAGAAACTAACTCCAATATAAACCATATTTCTGATCGTAATTCTTTAGAGGAAATGCTAGACGAGTGTGACGATGATAGCTTGTTTGAGTTGAGCATAGGTTGCCCGACAGAACTTTCAAATTCAGATTTGTTTGTTAGACTTGAGAAATTGTCTTCTGATATCATCACCAAAAAGTACCGGCAAGATTCTGGTTTTTTTGGTAGCGATGTTGATTGCGATGAAGAAGTTAACGTTCACAACACGGAAGTTTCAGCACCTGTTGAAATGAGTACTGGAGGTGAAACGATTCAAAGTGTTAGCGAGAATAGGACAGAAATTTCGGACGCAAACCTCGAAAATTCTGTGCTGCCAGCTCAGAATCAAAAAGAAGATACAGCAGAAAATGGGGCATCTACGATACCGCTGATGGCTGACAAATTGCCGGAGAATGAAAATGTACTGGGAACAGTTGATACAAATCAACCACAAACAGTTGCAATGGAATCGGTAGAAAATTGTTCTGCCGCCAACACTAAATCGACTCAGATGTTCTCAGCTGACATCGATAGAGAACAGGACAAGGAGAATGTAAATCCACATGTTCCCAATATATGTGATGATACCGAAAACCTAGAAAATTCAGATGATTTTGAGACGAGAAGTATAATGAGCGATCATAGTTATTGTAGAACTTCCTCTCCTCGTAGAGTGTTAGAAGAAAATAACAATGTACCTATCGACAAAAATGTGAATGCTGCTACCAAAGATGTGATGACTCCATTCGTTTCTAGCAGGACTAGAATTATCCCCAGAGTTGTCAAAACCAAACCTCCCAGAGAAAAAGTCAAGGTGAGAACATGTTAATTCAATACATATTGACACATATTTATGCCACAATTTCGTAGTATCTTCAGCTAGAAGAGTTAATTTTCCAGATATATTTATAAGTACGTTTCGTTTTTAGGCATTATTATTATCTTATTTCCTACTTGAAAATCTGCTACGTATTAGAAACCAAAAAATATTTTCTTTGAAGAGGAAACTTTAAGTGAAACAGATTTTTTGCTCATCCAAATATACAACTTTGCATAACTAATGTTTTTATAAAATTTTAAATATCTTGGACATTCATTAAAAAATACATTTCATTGTTTCATGCATTTTTATCAATCCCGAACAATTCAAATTTTTTTATTTTCCGTAAAAAAGTTATAATTAAATTGTAATCATATCCACATACTCCACCTTGTGTGACTTTCATAATGAATATCAATCGTTTCGTGCTTTTTCTTCGATAAATTTGAGAGTAGTAAAAAGTTATTTTCAAAATTCAATATCTCGAAAACGGTAGAATTTAGGAAAAAGCATTTCTATTAACGGTAGAATTTAGGAATATTAAAGAGAAAGCAACTTTATTTCTTCGAGACTTTTTGACTGATCCTGTATGCTCAATTTTTATGTAGTATGATGGATTTAGAAAAACCCTTAAACTTTTGTATCTTGACATTTTTCGCTAGCTATCTTACTTTAAGAGATAATCGACCATTCCCATATATATCAGCGACCCTGTATATTTAGTAAAGCACTTTTTGTGTAACCTTTCACAATGGAAGTTGCTGTATATAATCAGTTATTACATCACGTCACTAAAAATTGAATTTTGATGGATAATCAATCGGGTTTCCGTAAAAGCTTCTCATGTGAAACAGCATTACAGCTCACAATATGTAATATTTAAACTAACTTAGATAGCCAGAAATATATTATTGCTGTATTTTTAGACCTAAAAAGAGCTTTTGAGACAATTGATAGAGAAATTATGTTGTTTAAATTGGCTCAGTATGGGATTGATGGAAAGGTGTTAGAATGGTTCAGTGATTATTTAAACAATAGAAAACAGAAAATCCGTTTCAAAGATGCACTGTCAAATGAAAAAGACATTGATGTAAATGTTCTCCAAGGTACCGTTCTGAGCCCACATCTTTTTGTTTTATATTTGAACGATATTGACTGTACAATGACTGTACTATACAAAATTGTAAATGGAATGGCACCAGAATATTTTTAAGATTACATCAAATTCAATAAAAACAATTCTAATTATAATACAAGAAATTCCAATAATATACATATAAACAGATCGGCAGTCGGAAGTACCGTGAATTCGTTATTTTTTAAGGGCTTCCACGAGTTCAATGAATTACCGGAAGAAATAAAAAAATGTCCATTTTGAAAGGTTTTAAAAGAGCTCTTAAAGAATTTTAAAGAAAGTAATAGAATACAAATTGTATACTTATGTGGAATTATTTGGGACATTTTTGGCTATCATTTATTGTTTTTAATTGTTCAGTAGAGTATTTGTATCTGTAATGAAACCAAATATCACTGTTTTAATAATAATTTGATGTATATATGTACCTATATTTCATTATCTATTTAAATATTATCCAACATATGATACTGAAATCTTTATATGTAATGTTCATTGTCTAGCGACATGTTAGTTTGAATCTCAACTTGTTCAAATTTAAAAATTTTTACATAATTTGTTTTCATATTTCATTGTGGTAGTGTTATTATTACACTCATAGATATGTATAATAGGTTTCCTATTTCAATAAAGATTATTATTATTATTATTATTATTATAACATACAATAGTTTGTATTACAAGGTTTAATTATGTAATAATAGTTTAAACGCAGACAGTACGCAAGTAAAGTTAAAACTATCATTCTACTTGAAATGAAAAAAATCAACAATGCTTCATTTAGCATCAAGAAACTTTTGTGACTGAGACTTTTTCCTGTAAATTACCGAGAAAACTATTTTTTGATTTCTTGCCAATCTCACCATATGTAAATGAATCATGGGTTTTATGTCCACAACAAGGAGAACAAATTTATTTATAGACTTTGATTGTAGACAACATTGATGCAATGGAATAGGGTCCAAAAGGGACTCATGCAATACCACTTGAATATTACTAAGTCTTGAAAGAATTTACAATCTGATAAGAAACTAAACCTATAAAATTTATCTAGGATGTATCTTTAGATAATGATCTTTTAATTATAGAAATACTTCACCTCATTTTTTTTGTTATTAGTAGTTGTAGTTTCCTAGAAAGCATATACAATGTATCCAAGAAATGGAGGGCCAGCAAAGTCGATTAAATTAGGAAAATGTTACCCTTTTGAACCTTTTTTTGAATAAAGTTTAAAAATTTACCAATTAAACAATTTAAGTCAGTAAAGTGGTCACTAAACAGGCTAATTTATATTGGGTCATACTTTTTTCGAGTAGTAATAGAAAATTAAAATTGATAATGGTTTCTCAGAGACAGAATGTAGGATTTAAAATCTACACAGCTTGAAAAGTGGTAATGAAAGAGTTCTTTTTGTTTTTCAATATCTTTTAAAATAACGTCAGTTAAACATTAGAACGAAATTGGCAAATTTAGAATCTTTTCAAATATCTCTAGAACCAAAATTTGAATTTTCTAAATATGAAAACGTCATTTAAATCAGCTCCAAAACCGTCAACTCTTTCCTAATTTACCTGACTCTGACATTTTCACGGTTTTCAAATTTCCCATATTTGCCCTCCTTATCTTGGAGACGAAGTATAAGCCATCTTGAAAAATACCAATGAATCAGAAATTATTGTCATATTCATATAGGACGATAATAAACTTTGTTGCGTTACCTTCAGTATTCCTCTTATGTGCATTTTGGCTATCATTTCAGAAGTGAAAAGAAATGTAACAACGGCATCCACAGAAAAAGTTGTAGTTTGCATAAAATGAAATTTCTCGAATGTTTTTGGGGTATTGCAGCTTACGGAAGCAAGGCTCAATAGGGCACAGGTTCTCATCACTCTTCTAACCCATCTCTTTCAGAGTCAGCAATATGGAAATATAAAAAATTGTTATGTCAGTGTAAATGGCAAAATGAATTCCGTTGAAATGTCTGTTAATTTTATACAAATTATCAATCAAGTCATAAAAATTCACTTGGATGACCAGTTTCTGAAAAAAGGCAATAAATAATATAAATCAGTAAAAATGTTTAATGGAAATTACTGGTCTTTCTTTATTCACAGGAAAGTATTTATAAAAAAATTAAACATGTGTTATTCTTGTGAAAAACTACACAGTGTAAAACAAGATAGAGTAAGGTATTGATATCAAATTCTACTCATATGAAAGTGCTTTCATTCTCAAACTAAACACAAGGTTTTAACTGAAAATATTTGCTTTCAACTTATCCTCATCAGTTAATTTCAGATAATTTGAAAGACAATCATTCATTAAAAATTTTGGACAATTTCCTAATATTTCACACTATGGGTAAAATAGTTCCTTTACAACTTTACTTTGACCTCAGCTAGAGTCAAAAAGTAACTAGGTATAGTTCTAAAATTGTAGAAATGATTTGTGTCTTCCAAATATCAGGTATTTCAATATTATATCATTATGTAATGTATGAATTTGATTGAATGTCACTATCCAAAATTTTGTTTCTTTACTTATTCCGAAAGTTTCCACCATTCATATTTTTTTTTACATACAGTGGAATAAATAACGAAAATTAGGATTTCAATAACAGATAAATTAACTGGCTATAGTGACCAAATTGAAATACCTTGTTCACCCACTCTATATCAGCACTTTCATTGAAAGCTTCATCGGGACCATAGTCTGCCAAAACAGGTTCTCCCTTCAGACTTTGCTTACGACCCAGCATCATCTTGATATTCTTGATTTTTTCCGGTATAAATTTTCGTGAAATTCTACCTAGAATTGTACAATCAATTGGTCTGAATTAACTGAAGAATGTAAAAACGTACACTATTTTTGATTTTTTCGACTGAAAGATGATGAGGTTGCATTATATAGTATTGAGTTCATTTTAAAGTTTTCTTTTTGGAGTATTCCAAATTCACAGATTTTCTGTATCAATGTCGGCGGATACGGAGAAGCTGCGCAAATGGACCAGACTGATCAATAATGTATGAGGGTAATATTCTGGGGTACAATACGCAACACTCATGTTATCACCTTCGATTCAAACAGGAAATTGAATTTCAATTTTGAATATTTCAGATTTATAAATATTACAACGGACTAAAAATATAAAACAGTTTCAAAATTGCAACATCAAGTTTAAAAAATTATTGGCGCCGTTATTTGTTACCAATTCTTCTTCTTTAAAGTATTAGCCACATCTGTTAGGCATTATTCCCAGTGGCTCAGATTATTCTACTCAAGGCCACTATTTTCACAAGACATCGCTGCAAAACTAAAGGATAGATAACAAAGAAACTACTAGAACAGGAAAAGTCTGAGGTGGTTTGTGGCGTTTAATCGGATTCGACCGTGTATTCAAAAACGATTCGTAGTTACGTCATCAATAATGAGATTCGCCCGAATGACATGATTCAATTTGTGTCAGAAGTCAAATTCAAAAATGAAAACAAACTTTATAATTTTCTCTAACTCAATTATAATCGGATTTGTGCAAGTAATACTTTCCCAGCATTTTTTTTTACATCAATACAACGTATTTGATGAAAAGTTTTCAGCACTTTATAAACTATAACAATCAAAATAAAGCAGAAACTGACGTAACGTAATGACAAATTACGTTTCAAAACCAACCTCACGCTTTTCGCTTGTTTTGAATCATGATGAATACGTTTCAAATCATAGTCGATGTGACGTCATCTTTTCAACGCCAGAATTAATGTATTTGAATTACAGGCGAATACGTTTTGAATACATGAGCGGAGCGCCAGAAAACGCCTCTGATTTGGAAAAACCACAAGGATCTCTTTTTTAACTCATAACGGTCATTACACAACATAAACAGCGCTCCTACTCACTAGAACTGCAATAATCTCCTTACAACTCGTTTCACATACTTCAGTATACATTTATATCCTAATGATGATAATAACTCGGGTGGTGAAACGCGCGTCGGGAAGAGTATTGCTGTTCTGGTGTGTGAAAAGTGCTTGTATAGGAACATGGTCACTCTATTTGGAAATTATCAGTTATATAAGTTTATTTCCTGGTATCTAGAATAAATTGAAGTGGTTGTTTATTCTTTTCGAGAGCAGTACAAAGAATTAATTGTTATAAATAATTGTGCTAAGAGTTTGTATTTCATGGAAAGTCTCGGGCTCCTGAAGATATATAGCACGTTTCTTGATAGCCGGTACCATGTAACTCGCCCTAACGTGTTGAATGGAACAATATATTACATGAATCTATCAAATGAATCGGTGGACTCATCGTTTGATTCACAAAATTATCTATATTGTATGTCTCTAGTTCGCGGACTACCTCTGTTTTATTGGTGGTTCAGTTAGGTATTCTGGTAGAACGTTTGTGGTATCGGTATTGGTATTACTGATTTTTTCAAAAGTCATACTGACATTTTTTAATGTGATACCGTTTTCTTCTAGATATTTATTTTTTAACCATAAAAGATATGGAATGTAAATTTTGATTGCAAGTCTTTCAATTACTTACAGCGTGTTTTTTTTATTTCGTCTTGTTTTTGATTTTCTGTTGTGAGAAAAAAATTGTTTATCGTATTTAATTTAGTTTATGTTTGAGGTGCTTAAAATACTATAATGGAAAATATTAGAATCATATTTGTATTGCAAGAAAAGTTAACTGACGAAAGTGAAGCTTCAGAAATAATGCAACAGGCATTTGAGGTAGAATAATATTTGCAAATTTGATTCCATATCCCCATTTTTTACTTTTAGGCTTGTAAACAAAATATTTCAACTAATGTGGATTGGATGAAAGAATCTGAATTCGATTTTACAACATTGAATAAGACAGATTTTGTAGTTTTTGATGAATTTGTAGGAAAGTGTTTCGAAGAACTAAAAACTACCAAGTGTGCGTAAGTATCTTTTAAATGCTTGTATCTGAGTGAAATATATAAACATATTTGACCGATCTACCTTATTTGTAGCAGAATTTTGGGGCCATGGGCAGTGAGTGTGTGCTTGATGGAAGGTAAATCAATTCCCAATTTTCCTTGGCCAATTTACAATGTGGCCATGTATGATTGTATAGTTACAAGTTCCCATTTGTCCAAGAATATCAAAATGGAAATAAAGACAAAGGTAGAGTTAATGGGCGGATGCTATGTGGATACCTTAGTAGCAAAAAATACACATTTGGTTACTGGAAGTGCTAAGTCTGAGAAATATTTAGTAAGTGGCTCATGGATATTTTTTCGTGACTAAAATATTTAGTCTTAGTTGGAAAAGTGAAGCCAGGAATGTTTTTCTTTACCGCATTTGCTTTGGTCACCCTCAACCAATTCGAAGAGCTTGTGCAAGCTTGGCTTGTGAAATTTTGATTCATTTAAAGCCAGGAGAGATTATAAGTTTGAAGCTTACCTAATTTTTGTTTTATGTTGAGATGATTGTGGTAAACTGAGATAATTAGAAAAACAGGTCAATCATAGAGAAGTATACTGTTTTATATCACATATGCCTTAATTTATTTTAACCAGTGTTTTTTTTAGCTTCGTATATGTGAAAATTGAGGCAACATTTTTCTTTCTTGAATTAAGTTTTCAAAACACATGCTACAGATAATAGATCAAGCACGATATTATGAGGAAATATCCGAATTGAAAAAAGTTTCAGTTCTCAGTTCATTTCATATTTTGATTTACATATATATTATTTCAATTCTGTAGAAGAATGATAAATTACAGTATCATCTGTAAAAAATGATAATGTTAATTTTGTTATGCTATTTATATTCATTCTTTGTGAGACCTAGCTGTTACGTCCTTCCTCATTCTTCATGAGAAGTAACTGTTACGTCTCACAAAGAACAAGCGTTAAAAAATCTTGATAATGCTATCAGAGAAAATTAATTTAAAATTATGGTGGTAATTGGACCCATTTCATTTTCACATTCTTCATTTTATTGCTTTTCAAACTTTATATGAGAGAACTTATTATCTTATATACATTAATTGATGATTATTGATAAAGGTAATATATATTTTTCATTTTTTAAAGTAATTTTGCTCGGTCTAAGAGCAACCTTATCAAAAGACATTTTTACTTTTTTATATGATATAGAAGAATTTTTGAAAATAAGTTTATAACTCATTTCATATTTTTTCATCAATACCTATTTCAAATCTCATATATAATGAAAACAATCTCTTATACAATTTTTTTATGAATTGTTTTTTAATACTCGAGAAAGACAATAATTTTTTTTTTAAATAATAATTTTATTTTTAAGGCAGCTGCTGAGGCTGGTGTCAAGTTGATGTGTCCTTCTTGGATTGATGATGTGTGGAAAGTCAGTCAGTCTGTCAATGTTCATGCTAATGATGACCAATTCAAGAAACATACTTGTCTTCCTTTTCAAAATTTGACAATTTGTTCAACTGGTTTAACAAAAGCTTCTGAGAGACAAAAAATAGAGATGCTCATTAAGAAAAACGGCGGAATATTCTCTGGAAAGCTGAATCTGACAAATACAGATATCTTGATATGCTGTGGTGAAGGGTAAGTATGTTGCCATATTTACAATAGAAAATATTTCGTCTCAAAATAACAAAGGTTACGCCTTTTGCCAACTTTCTGAGCAAAGTTATTGCTTTTGCAACAAATTTGTCTTTATCTTAATAATAAGAAATGTTTCTCAATGGTGTTTAGTAGATCACAATCAGTAATTCGATTTGATTACCAATTAGAAGATAATATGTTAGATAAAAAACAAGAATGTAAAGATTTGGGAATATTATTAGACAACAAGCTTTGTTTTAATAACCA
>WOGO01005644.1:0-12284 GCA_015342085.1 Leptinotarsa defecta
AGTGATATTCATTAGTGATATGCATTAATTAGTTTTGATATGAATTTTTATCAAGTATCAGTCAGTTCTATCCAATGAATGAATCAATTTTTTGTGATTAAAGTCAGTATTTGTATAGATATTTATCATTCGTATATAAGTAATTTTGTTTCATTACAAGGATCATTCATTAATTGGGAGTCGTTTATTTTATGTATCATAATTTTGCAAAATGCTGCAAACAGATATATGAAGAGAAAATATGTATTTATCTTGTAAATATTTTCTGTTAGTATTCACGTAGGGTGTGTTTAGTATGTCAATCAAAAAATGATAACTAAACAGAATTTGAAAGTGGTTTCTTTGGTTTCTAAGATGAGTTTGTTCATCAATGATTGATGATGATCAATGATTGATGTACAACTCATCTTGTAGACATAAAATGCGATTCCATTTCACATAACTCAAGCACTCTCTTGTCTACAACAATCAATTCTTTCGAACAGAGTTGAATAGCTTCTTCAGAAAATGTCACGGAAAAATTATTTTTGATCGTATTTCATATTTGTTGAAAATGTTGCGCCCATGTTCTTGATGTAGAACCCATTTCAATCCCCCTTCCCCAGACAACCCAATCTCATAAATGATTTCTATAAAGGTAGTGGAGAAACAAGATCCGTAGCTTTCAATTTTTCATTCTCAATCCTATATGCATTATATATGTATTGCAACCAAACATTTATTTTTTCCCAGATTACTTTATCTATGTATTTTGCTGTTAAATTCATAGCGAATTTTGCTGTCTAAGTGAGATTTTAAGCTGCGGTGTGAATTCAAGAGAGCTCATTTAGGTCACCGATAAACATTATCTACTCTGCCAAGTTTCTAATCTTTTGAATGTTATGTTGGCAGAGTCCGACTGGAATGAGGTGAAACTCTATATATTCAAGTATAGGGTGGGAGAGATGATTCGATTGCCAAAGAATCAAACCACTACGAAGAATATCAAATGAATTTATCAGGCACTTCGTTTGGCACATTTATTAATGGAAATACTTGTATAGTACTGCAGGTTAAGATGCACCCCAGCACCAAATGATAAATATCTGAAATATGGTTTCAGCAAAATTTGAAATAATCAGTGAATAACAATATATCAGTTTCAGTTGTATACTCATTCATCATGGATTTCATGGATTCCACGAATTCAAAACAAATAATTTTTGCCCAGGATATCGACCAATATAAATTTAGCAATTGAATTGGAATGGGTATTTTTTTAGGATATATTGGTTTTTGAGGTGAATACTTTTCTACTTTCATCCATAGGAACGCTACACGATATAATAAATTAAAGAGTTTCGCATAAAATTTCACTTACATGGAACACTGTCAGCCTAAATGGCGGACTTCGAAGTTCCGAAATAAGACACTTGTCTCATAACCTCATCAGCATTATCTGGATAATACTATAAACATTACGATTTTATATCACTAACGAGTCAAATCTACTCATGACACGATAACAGTACATAAACATGTATTTGATTCAATCCCAGCCATAGGAATCTTGTTTGAATTAAAAAGGGTACTTTTTTTCGTGTAATCTTTCTCCTACTTTGTATCTAAATCACATAAATCACATCATCGAAGGTAAGCTGGGACAAGTTCAATAATTCTCACAAAACAGTTTTAGTTCGCTGATTCAGAATGTGTCGACATACATACAAACCCAAGTTTCTCGCATTGTCCACTATCGGGAAGATTTCATCGTTAATTTCAATGACAAAACTTTCAGAAATTTCTAACGCTCAGCCTCAGGTCCAAAAAATAACACTACAGATTTAGAAGCAGCATTTATTTGGAGACAGTAGTCATTGGATACAGTTACTAAATTCTGTATATCAGTATTCAGATTTGTCAATTGCTAACCTACTATTTTCTGGCTTTTAAAGGTTATGTACAGTTGAGTGTCGTCAGCGTTAAAGTATGATTGACACCATAAAATGCTGTTTTTCAGAAATGAGGTATACACCGAAAAAAACAGAGAGCCTAAGATTGTTTCTTGTGAAACTCTGCAGGATACATGTAGTGTCTGCGAGATTGATGGTTCAATTTCTACTGCTTGTATTTTGTTACACAGATAATTGCTTAGTAAAAGCCTTGCACCATCATTCAATAGAATGTGGTTCAGAATTGCTAATAAAAAGCAATTAATAATAATGTCAAATGCGTTTGAGTAATCCACAAGTACAAGAGCGGTCAGTTCTCCAGTATCTGTAACTTTGAGCAAAGCTGTAAGGTAGTCACGATTTTTTCTGAAACCAGATTGGATTTCGGGCAAAATCGGATATTCATCTAGGTGATTACGTAACTGCTTTTCAATAACTTTCTCTAGTACCTTCGATAAAACGCTTAGGATACTTACTGGGCGAAGATCCTGAAAAAGTTGTGATGTAGTTTATTTTTCGGAACAGGTATAACGTGTGATACTTTCCATTGTTTCGGAAAATCATTCTCCCATATGCAGGAATCGACTATGTTTATCAAGAAGTCTATAATAAATGGACAACAATAAAGGATGAGTTTCATATTAAGACCATCTGGTCCTTCTCAAAATTGTCTAGAAGTAATTGGAGTTTTTCTACCGAGCTGTTGGATTCATAAAATCAATGTTCAAGTCTCCAGCAAAAATCACATTATCATGTAACGGTATCAGGTTAATAAGACATTCTTCCAAAATTCAAGTAGATACATATATAATTGGCTGATGCCCTGTCTATCAGTTCACATGCATATAGGATTATATACATTTCAGTTCATCAATTGAACCCAAGATGTTGAACAGTGATTCTGAACGTAGATTGAAAAATAATATCACTAGAACTTAAATATTAGGATGAGTTTACCAAAACAAAAAATATTATTCGAAAAGGCAATAAAAAAAGGTGACTCGTTTTCGAAATAATAAATCATTGTGACCTGAAATGGAAAAAAAATCCGAAATAAATAACTTCTGTCGGCTATTTATGAATTGTTTAACGAATACTGTATATGTAATTGTGAATATCGTTTGTGTATGAGATATCAAACTCATCTAATGAATTTGTTAGTCCAACATATTTAACATTTATGAGTTTCCAATAAATAACCATAACGAAATTTTAACCATTCAATAAATCCTTAAGGTAAGGTAGGTTGTAACAATACGCTAAAATCAATATTCCAAAAATTACTATTTCATTCTTTAATACTGATTTGTTATGTTTCATTCATTCGATGGAGTATACAACGGTTTGAAATTTCATTCCAGAATCAAAATGTCTGTCACGGAAAGAGAAGTTAATCCGGAATGAGATATTTTGCCCATTTGTTCTCTCATATTTTGTAGGAATTCTGTGAAATATGACTCCATTTGTAACTCTAAAAGACTCAGTATGTTATCCGCAACTTGTATTTGAGACATAGTTCTTTTCTCGGGAACATTAACTTTCCAAGTATAAATGTGCTTTGAAAATTAAGAGTGAAACTGGGGAGTAGTAGAAACTTTTCCATATTTTATCAAATATTCAATAGTTGACGATAAATAAATCAATATTGAGTAATATTTCAGGTTCAAATCCTTTCAGGAATTAAGGATTCATAGATAAAAACTACATTAGCAATTTTGTTCTGTATAATAAAAATGTTATTTTTTATCATTAGTTTTGTAATGAATTTTATTTCGAATAATTTTCTTTCGTTCCACCATTCCATGTTTTCCATTTATGGCAAACAGATTATTCAAATTTGATGAAATGTACTCGAAAGAGTACTGACCAGTTGCATAAACTGGGTTTCAATTTGCAATAATTCCATGAATCGAATTGGAAAATTATGTTTCGTGGAAAAGAAATTTTAGTTCCGTATGTTGACTGTTATTATACAAAAAAATAATCTATAATGTATTTTTCTAGAGAGATTAGATTTTTGGTATAGTCGTAGACCTTCTTGTGCCACACTTTTAGCAATACTTAGCTTAAATGACAGCCTTAAGCCCAGCCTACTGAGATCCCGCGAAAAAGACAAAATCTCCATATTTTGCTTCGCGGTGGAGATATCGAATTAAGTTATTCGATATTTAAAAAAATTAATTAGTAATTGTTTATAACATAAGTACGTTAAAATATTCAAGTGATGTATTCCTGAGACAATTTCAAGAGAAAAAGTCTATATAAACTTGTGTTCGTCAATGCTTCGTTTCGAAGATACAGGGTGTTGAAATTGAATTATTTTGTTCGTTTAACAAAAATAACTATTACAAAAAGTAAGTTATTTGCACAAAATTTCGTGCCCAGAATTTTTTTTTGATGTGGGAAATCATATTTTTTTTTTATTGACATGTTATATCTAGAGGGCGTTGCGTATGCTGATATTAGTTATTTTAAATTGCCGTAACTTTTTTCACAGTAAACTTTTGGTACTTCTCATGAAAAAAAACCTTATTCCCACACCTTTTTCAAGTTAAAAACATACACATTTTTAACAACGCTGAAGGTGATCGTTTTCGAGATATTTACAATTTTCTATATCGATGCATATTACTTAGCTCCAAGGGCGTTAAGTGAAGTTGCTGAGAACATTACAAAAACTAAGTATGTGGTGGATCTCGTCAAAATAAACAACTTTCTACTATAAAATGCTATAAATAAATATAATTGCAAAAAACTTGTGACAAAAATAAGAAAAGGAATAGGCTTCCACAACTGGCGTCAATGTTTTGGTTGGTTTCCGGGTTTTGTCGTGGTCTTCTTCGGTTACAATCTCCAGACATTTCGACTGCAACTGCAGCAGTCATCTTCAGTGGCGTGGTCGAAATACTCTTCTTAACGTGTCAAGGGTTCACATGTCAAGAAGAGTACTTCGAAACAAATCTATGAACCAGAGAACAGTGAGCTATTCGTTCTTTGTTAGATCAAAAACACTTCGAAATTATGATGCAGATTGGAACAGGATATAAATATCAACCTGCTCTATTTGAGGCTGTAGCCAGGTCAGAGATTAATTCCATTTCATTCTTGAACAACCAAGCTGCTTTAAAATCATTTTAATCTCACCAAAGCAACGTCCAGGTGAGAGTGATATTGAACTGTCCTGAAAAACTATCCTTCAAAAAGAAGCAAAATTTCTCTGATCTAGTTTCTTGGCCACACTGGTCTGGAAGGTAATGATTTTCACTAAACCTTAGCATTCCATTACGTATTGCCAAACAAACATCGAAACCTGAACTTCAAGAAGAGCTTCAGACTTCCCGCAAAATCACGATTGGTCCTTTCTAAAACATTTATGAACCTTTCAAAAAATATCAACACAAAAGTGTTAAATTACAGCATGGATTACCAACGTTGTCTAATAAACCTTCTTACGGGTAACTGTCGTCTGAATCATCATAAGAGTATTGTCTGAAAATCATGCGCGAAAAATAATGAAACAACAGAACACATACATTGTGCCCATCTCGACGAATCAAATTCTCAATATTTTGAATCTGAAAGATCACTCAACAAACAATCTAACGGGTTTCGTTGAGTACCTAAATTCGTTTGCCTCCATTTCAATTAGTAATACTTAGAACCTAACCCATCCTTGTTAGTTTGAGATTTATCATAAGAAAGTAAGTAAGTAAGATAGTAAGTGGTAATTCAATAAATCGTGTCAATTAAAGCGATTCTAATTCAATTTATGAAAGTATTTTCATGAAGAAGAAAAGGCAATTAGTGAGATTTTTCGACTGAGAAAGACTGAATGGAGATAATAGTTGCACCGACGCTCAACACTCATGAAATACCAAATTTACTACGACAAAAAAGTAATTTCGACAATCTTGAACGAAACAACTCCTCGTTTCTGTAAAAGGGTCCGAACGACAATGTCGGCAAATCGTTCTCTCAACGCAACTCAGACGTTCGAAATGAATTTGCTGGTGCATCCTCCTATAATGGAAATAAGTGAGTTTTCAGATAGTGAAAATGGAAAATTTCCATCGTCATGTTGCCTATGCTACTGTACACATTTCGTTTAGGATTTATTTCGAACGACTACTCCACGATGAATATTTTATTCTATCATTTCGTTCTGGAATACAGCCAAATTTCAGTCGGCGCTTTAGAAATGGTTATAGTGAAAGCTTCACGGCGAAATTTGCAGGAACGATTCACAAATATAATGTTTCATCCAATTTCACACGATTTGGAACACTTTCTGTTCTATATGTTCATAAATGCGGTCGGGAATTTATCATCAGATACTAGAGATGGACATTATTTTTGGGGAGTAGTTTTGACGGTTTTTTAAAACAATAGGAACGCATAATACAAATTATCCACACGGAAAACTTTACTACTGACGAATGTATATTTGGGTATGTTGGGTTATATTGAAACTGTTTGTTGTTTCGGAATTTTCACAGAGCTATGTTATCGCTTCCAAGGTTAGAGGGACATTGGCGCGCTCAGAAGGGCGTATTTAATTGAATCAGGTTGACAACCAGCTCGGCGTTCTCTCGGTGTTCTGTTACGACAGAAACAAGACACAACTCACTGAGATTTGTTGATGACGATATGACAGTCCTTTTGCTTCAATTCCATATTCGGCTATGCATCCTTTTCTGACTGGGTTGTGTGATGGAGCAACTGTTCATCTGTTAACAAATGTTATTAGGAAGTCACTCAGCAGAGTGGCTGGCGCTTTTGTAGCCAGAGGGATAGTCTTTAGAATAGTCTAAAGTTTTTGTAACTAACGGGTTTTTTTAGGTTTCGCATTATTGGATATGGAAGGCAGTTTTGAATATCTGCGGATGGGTATATCTACGAGGAGAATAAACAATCCAATTTAAAAGAATATCAAATGTGGAAATGTTTGACGGTGCCAGGCATGGACATATCACTTTATAGATTATTTTCAGGGTTGCGCATGAATTTTGGACTAATCTGTTGTTCCGCCACTAGGTTTTGGTTATGATACAATTCAGATAAGTCTGCGATCCACTACAAGTTCTAGGTGATTGACTTGCGACTGCCAGTCAGTCTTCCTTCCAGAAATCTTGCTTTCATAACCAGAGAAGATATCGCTCTTCTCGTGGTGAGAGAAGAGCTTCGAGATGTCTTAAAGGATTAGGAGAAGGGAGGGCAAGATGGAAGGAGTAGGAGTTTATGAAAATAATGATAGTGCTTGAGTAATTGAAAATCCTTGTAATTTTATCGATGATCCCGTTGAAAACAACAATACATTGTGAACGATAGTGAAGACCAGCAGAAACAAGAATACCAACTTAATTTTGGTGATAGTATGCTAGAAACTCATTCCAATGTTGTTGATAAGAGCTATTGAAGACTATTGAAGGCAAGGAAAATAAAAGCAAGGCAACAGGAACCTGCGAGAATAAAGAAAAGGGTAAGAGAAAGGGGAAAAAAGCAGAAAAAGAAATGAACATTGTACAAAATTTAGAACAGTCTTCACAAAATGATGTGTTCTGTGTATTATGTGGAGAAGCGTATGTGGAACCGCCCAGAGAGGACTGGGTACAATGACCAGTATCTAATGGTTAGGCACATAAATTGTGTACCGATACAGAAGATGGTAGTTCTTTGTGTGTAATCTGTAAAATGTAGTGATGTCCTGTACATTCCATCTTGCTCGAACAAGCTCTCCATTTTGCCTCCAGGGTAAGGGCAAGATGGAATTTTCGGAAGAAGGGACCGTACACTGAATCAGGGTAGAATAAACTATAATATCACATAATATCATTCTTGTTGCCTTTGTAAGAAAGTTTCTATTTCCATGAGCCTTTAAATAAGTTTTGTACGTGGCTTCGAATCTCAAATCACCTTCGAGAATAAGCTCCAAAGTTTCCGCTTGATCTACAATGAACACATCTTTGTCAATGTCAAGTAATTTCATTTTTTCTTTGTCTTCAATTGTCTCCCTGACATTTTTTGGTCCAAAGATTGGAACATTTGACTTTCTTGGGTTGCAGTTCTAGTTCAAACAAAATTATTGATGTCTCTATCAATTTGCACACAAGCCTTATCAGCTCTTCTGGGTGTCGTCTATATATAGGTGAGAAGAACAATGTGCGAGGGAATCAACGAGCTGGCTAGTATTAATAGAAAAAAACTTGTGGACCTATGATTGAACCTTGTAGCACTCCCGACTCCAATTATAGAAAGTTCGACTGATTGGCTCCTACTGTCACACTCTAATATCTTCCCCTCACATAATTATTGAAGAATTCAGCCCCAATCTGAGATATTCCTATAAGATGCAAAATTGACATTAGTACTTCATAGTTCATAGAGTCAAATATCCTACTGAAATTGAGAAGTATAGGGGTTGTACATAAACCTTCATCTGAAGCTTAGTGCATTAGTGCAACTATGTCCTCTTCTAATTCCAGATGTGTAGGCGATAAAACTGATTTTTCAGTCAGATAATTCATCAGCTGATGATTAACAATTTTTTCCAACACTTTTGACATCGTAGTTAAATGCTTATTGCACGAAGATCCTTCAGTTCTTGAGGATTTGTAGTTTTTGGTAATATTAAAGCCTTCTTCCAATTTGAAAGAAAACCATTATCGGCGAGAGAATAATTGATGATATTGGTGAAATAAGGAGGGATTATTGGACAGCATAGAAGAATCATTTTGATATTCAAACCAGCATACCCAATTGCATTGGTTTTTATTCGGCAAACAGTTTGGTAAACCAAAGACTGGTCGACTGGGGATAGTTTAAAGTTGGAGTATAAAAAATCATTGATTTCCTCTGAACTTTGCAAATGAGGTGGGAAATCAGCTTTAGCCTTCATGGTTGAAACTTTATCATTTTTTAATACATTCCATCATTGTGTATAGTTAGATATACTAAGCTTCCAAATACATGAAAAGTTGGTAACGTACGAAATTGTCGTACGTTACGTTTACAAGGGTAAAATTTTCATTTTTAAATATAATTTTGGCAGATATCTCATTCATCAAATAAGTGATAGTGGAGTATTCAAAGTAAGATTTAGGGATTTATTTGGGTCTATACTTTGAACCCTGGAGAAAGCAAAAATATAATTTTTTGTTGTTCAGTCCAAGGCTTCTGTTGCCACTATTTTGATATAATCCTGCAATTTTATCAGTAAGATATTGCCATTGATCTTCAGAATAGCATTATTTAGCCTTTTTTTTATAGAAATGAATATTTTTGTTATTCATAGTGATCAAAAAGTTTACTGATTCTTTGAAATCGTCACAGTTATTCTCATCAAGAAAGTTGTTTCTCAAATGGTAATTTATATAGTAATTTCTTCACGAGTTTCACCAACATCAACATATTCTTAGAATGATATCATCCCTCATGCGCTTCAATAAGATATTTTTGTACTTTTCTGATGTTTGTGAGTGACCACTTAATTCAAAACACACTATGCTTTTTCCATCGTGTCTAGGAAATATGATGAAACACATTCTAATACTTTCATAATATTTTCCTAGTTGGGTTGAGACAACAGCACTGACTCCACAAGAGGCATTCATTCCATGTTTAAGGGCGTATGCAAGACTCCTTGACGAATTTCCATTCCTGTAACTTTCATCTCTATAGGGAACACTTCAATTGCTTGACATGGGAACGAAATGAAATAGAAATGAAGATGTGGATAATGTCACAGAGAACAATGAAAGTCGGATGAGTGTGATGTCATTTCACACTATAATCCAGGGATACTAGACCTCCCGACTATCTTTTTAAATATACTTTCTGTTCATCCTTGAGAACCCTGATAAAACTTTTTCATTCGATGTCGGAGTTTGAGTAAATATTTCATGTTTCCTTTCAAATGAGTAGTTCCACTCATCCAACCGTCCGCTATGTAGAACGTTGGTTTGAGCCCTAGCCAATTTATTTCCACTGTGTATCGTTGAACCCATGCTGAAAATAGCACGGCAAAAGGTGAAACCTCGTCAATCCTAAACTCTCACAAGTCTAGTTATTTAAGAGTTGTCTTTTGTAGAGGGACGACAGCTTCTTAATAAAAAAAAGGGATATATGTCATGAATAAATTGTAATATCTCGGGTACTTTCATTGCTACTATAAAATCAGTATCTTCATTGTTTATAATGAAGTGTTCACCAAAAATTTACCCATTTTTTTTGTAGAAGTGAAAGTTTTCAAACTGTCAAAATTTTATCGGTAAATTCTAATTTTTCTGCGAAGACATTGTTATCAAATGCAAATCGAAATAACGTTTGAAATTACAATTATTGAAGACACAATGTTCGAATACATGAACAGAGCACGTTAATGAATAAACTCGTATTTTCAAACAATAGTATTTCATTGTTGAAATATATCGTGCCTTGACATGAGACTGCAGAGCCGGCATCCGAGTCATCCGACTAACTTGACGCGGCTGAATGTATTTACTGTACGTCGCGTATTCTTTTCGATTTCAATGAAATTGCTACTATTCAGGAACATGAATATTGAAATCTCTGAATATCATACGCACGTATATAAATTGTTGATATTCAAAGTGAAGTTTGAATTGATGGTTTGTTGTCTCAAGTTCGTGAGGTTATGTTATTCAGTGATGTGTGTAAATTCGTTTTTCATTTCGGTCTCTTGTATGTTCATTATATTACTGAGTTTCATTTGATCCACATATACTCGAATAGATTGTGATAATGTTGCATGACTACGTATTGAGAGTCACGTATGGGTCAAGAATAATGAAACCTAGATGATTATTTCGTGGCTGTGAGTTTTATCGCTGTTAATTTTGTCGCTGTTGATAATTCAAGTTGGAGTACCATGAAAATTTGAGTTGTCTTCGAATATTCGAAATTGTGATAATTTCAACTCTGGTAATATCCTTTATACAACTGAATTTTCATTCATCAGAAAAAAATGAACAGTCCTAAAGATGTTGTAAGAGGTATAGTTCAAGTGAATGATATAGTGAAATCTACCTTCCAACAGCTCACCTTTAATAATATAGTTAGGGAGATACCTGATTTTGTTATTCAATGATCACTTCTGATTATATATGAATCACAATAACTATATATAATAAAATATATATAATAGATATTTCGTTTCTGTAGGTGAGTGGCAATATAGGGATTCAAATAACAGGATGATAATTAAAAATAATTCTAAATCCTACTTACTCACATATATACAATTGATCGTTTCCATATTCTGTTTCACTATCACTGTCGTAATTTAAATCAATAATGAATTTATTTCCACCAATAATATGGAAATGTCCAATTTACATATAGTCATTTTCAACTAAAATTACTTTTTTAATCCTTTTCTTTAATATTAGATACTTCTTCTTTAATTAGCTCCAGAACCTTCTTATCAAATTTTGGAAAATTATTCCTACGCCTAATGCTTTGTTTTAATTTTCCTCAAATCAACTCATTGGGATTGAAAACACAAAAATATGGGTGAAATCTCAGTATGATGTGTCCATACTTTTCAGCAATACTCTCAAGGGCATACACTTTTTCAAATGTTTTTGTCTGTATAACTTCAAGTAATTGATTTTTGGTATAGTATACTGCAAAATACAAATTGTTATCCATTAAAAAACTTTGTGTCTCATCTTCCTTCTAATTTTCATTCGGTACTTTGATGAACTGTCGCGAATGCCAAATTTAGGATCAATGTGCCACTCTTCGAAAATGTTAGCTTTCATGTTCTTATGATAGTCAACATTGCAGTCCTCCACTTTTTTCCACGTAATTTCAAACGATTCGAAACCCATCCTTTATTTCCTCCGCAATGCACAATGATTAGTCGCGATCCTTCGTTTGCAGGCATGTTAGGCGTACATATTCTCGAACCATAGGTCCAAACTTAAGATGTAGATTCTTATATGCATTGAAAGATACTCTCTGTGTTTCAATATTCAAGTGCATCCGAATCTTATTCACTGGTATGTCTTTTTCGCATTGTTCACCATCGCTATTGAAATCACTAAACTGGTCTGCGTTGTTATCACACTCGTCCATACCCTGAAGAGGCATTAGCCTATAGCAGGGCCCCACACAAACATACCCAACAAATGTAATGTTATTATCAAACAAAGTTGAATAAACGATTTTCATTCATTCATCACACTCGTTATTACTATTAGTACTTGTCCAAGGACGCCATATTTCAAACAGATAAAAAAAATCTCAAGTTATTATAACTGCACCAATATCAAATTTCAACATTCAAATCGCGATCAGTTCTGAACTGAACATGACGGCAATAACCATCCC
>WOGO01005645.1:0-12284 GCA_015342085.1 Leptinotarsa defecta
TTCCTATCCTCAGTTGTTTCCAGGATAATTTCTCTTTCAGATAGATAAGATGCTATGATAACTATAAGGCTTTCTTTAATTCCTCTGCTTCTCAACGATCTATCTATCTATCTATCTATCTATCTATCTACCTATCTATCTATCTATCTATCTATCTATCTATCTATCTAAGTACCAAGGATTACAAAGTATTCAAATATATGTTCAATTTAACCGTCGTACTCAATTATAACTATAGCCACTTTTGTAGCTTATTAGCAGAATAATCTGCAAGAAACTTTATGTACCCATTGTTCAATATGATAATAAGGATATCAAGTAATCTAGATTGATATTGGATGTTCGATTTAACTATCGTACTCAACTAAAGCTATAGCCACTTTTGTAACTTATTAGCAGAATAATCTGTAAGAAACTTCATGTACTCATTGTTCAATATAATAATAAGGATATCAAGTATTCTAAATTAATATTGGACCTGATGTGTTTTTTTAACCTGCATCACCACATAGTAAAAAGTTGCTTTCTGCTGTCTGTCCCTATGTATGCTTATATCTTACGCAATTACGCAACCGATTTTGATGCGGGATTTTTTGGTAGATAGTGATTCAAGAGGAAAGTGTATATGATATAACACGCCTAATACAGTAGATAATTTTAGAGGTTTCCAATGTAATGTCGTAAATAAACACTTTCTTGCGCTTACATTGCAAACGCTGGCTGAACCCGACGAGACGAGTGTTAATTTCCATCCACTTCGTAGTATTTATGCATCAAACCGGGTGACATATCATTATATACGACGCTATTAAATTTTTTCTGAGATACTGAAATACGAAACGAAGAATAGTTCATTGGAGCCGATATTTCTGATGAAAAAACAATTGAAAAACTATTTTGATTCAACCAGACATTAACTTAAGCTGAAAAATTTAGCTCAAAAACTCTGTATAGTTTTAAAACAATTCATTTCTTCTCAATTATATACCAACACAAGTGAACATTTCCTTTCAAAATGGTGACGTAGGAGCTATTTTCTCTGAATTCAATATGGCGACACTATGCAGTCATCTAGGGAGATTTTATCAAATTACTTGATGTCATGACAAAAAAAAAACCGACGATTTTTGTTTAGTTTTTGAGCCAAGGTTGATGAACTGACCTTTTTCAACAATTCACTTACTTTTCCTTGTTTTTTTAAATGCCATTTTGCACTTCATCAATTGTTTATCAATAGAAAAATCGGCTCTATGAACTACTATCGTTACGAATAAAAAATTTTTTTCACCAGAAACAACTTGACGACACCCTGTAAAATAATTTCATTGTTAACTGGTATAATATATGTTATAATGTAGCTATGAATTTTAACAATTTATGTATCAAGAGTTTTCATTAAATTGATGTAGTTATACTTTATAATTATTTATAAAAGTTATACTATTTTATAAATGTATTGTGAATTCTATTATTTCATTATTATTCTGCAGGTTTAAATCTTTAAATTATCCTTAAGAGCTCGGTATGTACATATATAATCAAATTAAACAACTTAATTGAAAATTCTCAAAATATTATTCATGATATAATCAATTTGCTGATGACTTTTGATTTTACACAAATTTTCACATATCCCGGTCTCCCTTATTCGAAATAAAAAGATTTATTTTCGAATAATAGCCAATAATTGAACTTCCAACTCCTTTGTTTCTATTCATCATTAAAAACATGTGAATTCCATGGTACATGTACCATTTAGTACTTGATCGAGTACCAGCCTTCGATCTATTATGAAAACGAACCTCGTACGATTCTTCGACATTGATTTCTTGCCGAAGAGAAATCGGTCAACTAATTGAAGATTTCCCTTTTTTACTTGTTTCATATCGAGTGGAAAATTAAATTATAATTACAAATAGGACGATCTCTGAGAAAGTTACGTTTAACAGTGATATCTCATTAATTCTAGAGAAATCATTTATCTAAGACTAGAGAATACTTATGGGAGGATGCATTTATCAAAAATGGATTTATCAGGATTTATCAGAAAACAAAAAAGAAAACCTAACAACATGCTTGAAATGAATAGGTATGCCCACTTTACACTTCAAGCCACTAACTATCACTAATGGGCATTTATTTATTGTAATCATAATTTGCATGTGTTGCATTAGGAAGCAATTCCAGAATAGTGATAGTATGAATGAGTAACATTGAGGTGGCATTATCAAAAAACTAAATATCCTTTTCTAGTTACTTTTGTGAGATATACTTAAGTGAATATCTATTTTTAATAAAATAAACTATTTCATTTATATATTTTTTATTCATTATCAAATGTGTTCCAGAAAGTGTGCAGTATATAGGGCGTTCCAACGAAAACTTGCAAGGACACGTCAATTTTTATTTCTACAGGAAATCACACCCGGTATCTCACATTAATTATCATCCTTAGAGAGACTTTTATCAGTATATAAATACAAGAAATGCCTATGTATTTCATAACCAAATTGATGTGAATGAGACGTGAATATTTGTATATTGTACCGGTTTCAATTTGGTGTAAAAACAATGTAGATGATACATTTATTTCGGCAATACGAGGTATGTTCAAAAAGTAAGATGAGAAAATTGAAAATTCGCCTTAGTTTTCGAACAGACTTCTATGTTATTTCATTTACAATAATATCAGATTTGAAAACCTTTTCAGTAATTTGATATGAAGTCAAAAAAATGTAAAACTGTTTAGTGAAAAACTCATGGCTATTTGTTTATTACTTTAGTTTATTTGAACTTTCTCCAAATGTTGCTCATTAATCGTCATTATTATTATTCACATTAATATTATATAACTGAATTTATCGCCAAACGATAAAAAATCCAACAAACAGAATTGTTATAAAAATATTTTTCATGCAACGGTGAAAGGTTATCGGTGTTAATTTTTCATTTATTTTTCACACTCGAATTAGCGATCAGATGTCACATACAATTCAACTTCAGAAGAACCTTTCCAACTGCCTCTTTGACTTCCGTCACTGATCAGCATTCGATGGACTCAAATCTTGCAATCGAGCAGGTTATTGCACATTTGGCATCGATATTAAACTAGGAATAAAAGATCAATTTTTAAGTAACAGCTCTTTTGTTCAGATACGAATATTCCAAACGACTGGTGTCACTATATTTTTAATAATTCCAGATGGAGTTTGAATATTGAGGACATAAAAAAAATCTCTGAAACAGTCAATCGGAATTGAAAAATGTCCCTTATTTATTACACGCTTTATATTAGCTTCACCTGTGTGTATGTATGTTTGTTTGTAACTCAACCTCGGGCAGATGTCGCTGTACGTAACCTCTTTGATATATCCACATTATTGCTTGATCTATTCGCGGGCAGATGGCGCTGTACGAAAATATCAATGGTCATTTTTCTAAACAATATACGGTTGATTGATCCCAGAGTTTAGATAAAATAAATATAGTTTAAAAAGACTAAAAAACAAGCTTCTGTAGCATATGAAACTAAAAAATGAAAAATAAATATAGTTTAAGAAAACCAAAAAAACACGCTTTTGAAGAACATCGAACTAAAAGTTGAAAACTTTTTTAAATAAGCTTAAAGCGTGGGCGCTTTGTGCTACATTTTTTGTATATCAAGCGCCCGTCGCTTTTTTCACAATAATACTAGTATTTTTTGTTCGTTATTGTTTTGAGCTTTTTTTCTACTTTTTGATTCGATGTTCTTTAAAAGAGTGTTTTTTAGTTATTTAAAACTATATTTATTCGATTACAGTTGTCTATTTAATAGAAAATGTTTGTGGCAGATTTTCAATTATAAAATAACAATTATTTGTTGATCTAACAGAATTGCCTTCGTATTAAAATACACTCAGATCTATCCATCTTGTTCAATTATTGAGTATTATCTATCTGGTAGGTCTCAATAGGTAAAATTAGATGATCATATCTCGAATTATTTGGACATACGTCGAGGCGTTCTACAGGGACGTATTCTGGGACCATTAGTATACACTATCTATACTAGGAACTTCTCTTTTCATCTGACAAACTGTAATTAGCATTTTTATGTAGATGACATACATCTATATCTTTCAACGGACTGCATGAATTCCAACATAAATCAATTACATGAATGGTCATTCGTTAAAAATTGATTCAACTAAATCTGTCGCACTCTTATTTGGCACTGTCCAAGAGGTGAGCTTAGCAAATGATAATAATAATAGGAGGAGATAAGATTGAACTTGTTGATTATTGTAAGTATCTTGGACTGATTATGGACAATAACTTAAGTTATGTCATTGAAACTTATATACAGTCAAAGACAATTTTTGAAGTAAAAATTGAAAATCTAGTTGTGTGATAGTTTGGTTCTCTCGCTTTCAATTATTATGACGTAGTCTATGGACCATGTATCAACAGTTATGATATAAGAAGAGTACAAAAGGTTCAAAATTCTTGTTTGAGAATGATATATGGAATACGACATCATATGCGTATGTCACATAAATTAAAGGATATTGGATGGCTTATTATGTTTAATCGTTTAAAGCATTATGTCTTATTTTTTGTTCAAAATTTTGAAAAATGAAATACCTCAATATTTATATCAGAAAGTTAGATTTAGGACTGATGTGCATCATTTGAACTTTCGATGGAGGAACATTCTGACTATACCCAAGCATAAAAAAAGAAGTATTTGAACGAACTTTTTCCTATAAGATAGCGACTTTAGGCGATGTCCTGGATGTACCTAACTTTTTGTTAACCTTTTGGTGATGCGTTTTATTTTATGTATAAACGATTCTTATTCAGTCAACAATAGTTTGTCGCCAGTTCTATTTAACTATGATTATGAAATTTTGCTTATCAACCATAGGTGGAGAACAAAATATTTCATTAAGAGTTCGAAAATTTATATTTTACTTTTCATTTCTTTTCGAGGAGATATTTTTGTGTTGGTATTATTTTATATATATGAAAATAATAAATGTATTATTATTACGACTACGTTGAGTGAATATACATCTAGATGACAATGTAACGGTTTTTTAATTGACCAAAACGTGATAATGCAAAAGTTTGTAGTTAATCGTTGACACCTGTCTAGCCGATAATTTGTTTACTGAATAGATTTAAAAATGCCCCACACCGCCGCTCTGTTGGTTGTCATTTTCATGACGGTCAGTGCTTCTATTGTGCAGATCCCTTTTATATTTTTTACCTGAGTTTGTCTATGAACATAGGCTGAATTTGGTTTTGAAAATCATTGGCTACGGTTTGATTTTTTCGTTCAGCGATTTCACTGAGAGAACCTTGAACAGAAATGGATAACTTATTACTGGAAGACAAAGCACTAAACCTCATAAAAAGAAGGGAAATAAGAATTTGTTATTTGAAACTCCACAATACATATTTGGTTAGTAACTGAGGACAGAATTCTCTGAATAACTCGAATCCTAACGTGTTCATTGTTACTTCTAAAGGGAGTGAACATCAAATAGTAGTAACTTTCTGACAGACAGCTGCTGTCTAAAAATGAATTTTAAGAGTTTCAACCGCTTTGATTGAAATTCCAGATTTTCATGTGGGATGTGGAAAAGCAGTTATTGGTTGTGTTTTCAGTGGTTAAAAAATTTGCAATAGCGTAAACACGACGAAAACAGAAATTAAAAATGAAAAAGATGAATAAAATTTAATTTTTGACCTGTTATTATCTGGAAACTATTTAGTGCGAGCTCTATCAAGTCAAATACAGAGTGAGTCAACAAGATTCCCTCGGTTCATTGATACTAGGGAAAACAATTTTTTCGAAATGATCAATTCTATTTCGCAGTCATATCGATAAATACTATCTTTCAAAATTATTTTATCGCATACTGGGTGATTCAGCCGAGCGTGGCTATCCAAAGTTATATTTTTTAAATGAAACACCAGAATATGAATACGTCATTCGAATCCATATTTTTTAGTTCTCTAAGGAATTTTTGTTTTTGAATTTCCATTGCGGCATTGCTAAGTTTTTCCAGAAAAACCTATTTTGCAGACTCACATGTCTAGAGCATTTAAGTGGATTTTTTTAGGAATAATTTCAAGAATCTCAACTTTCGTAACAATATATAGGGTGCTCGGTAACAATGGTAAAAACGGAGTTTCATTCATTTTCAAACAGATATAATTCAACTTTTTTAAATGTAACACTCTGTATTTTTTCATTTGTATGAAATGTTTCAACATTTGACTACATTTTTCATCAGGTGTTTTATAAGAAAAAAAAACAGATATTTTACAAATCATACCCAGTTTTATTAATTGTTGTAACCACAAAAAATTCATTTATTTACGTTCACTTACTCAATTTTTTTTCAATATGAACAATAACTCCTAAATTATTTACTGAATAGAGAGTCCAAAAGATGTTCAAAATGACGAACATTTTCTGCAACACACAATGTCAGCCTTTTTTTTAAACTGGGATTTTCCTGAAAGCTCTAGTGATTCTTCGTTTCATGTCTTCTACAGATGTTGGAGGAGTTTGGTAGGCCATCCATTTGATATACCCCATAAAAATCCATTTGGTCAGGTCAGGTCTGGGTGCCCACATCACAGGCTCACCCCTACCTATCCATTTTTAATTGAAATGATCGTTGAGGTATTCCCGTGCCTCGGTTTCAAATGTGGTGGTGTACCGTCTTGTTGTAGCCACATTCTAAGTCTTGTTTCAACGAGACACGTTGGTTTGAGAAAATCCTAATTCCCTGCTCAGGTCTCGGGTACTGACATCGGGATTTTCAACAAAGTGAAGAGCAATTTGAAATGTATTCTTTTCATTTTTTATAGGGTAGATACTTCTCCTGATTGACATTACCAGTTCTTTCAAATCTTGTTTTTAGAGTCTGAAATGCCCATCTGGTTGTCTTCTTTCGGAGAACTTCTCTTTTTAAATCCTAGATGCAAGGAGGCAGTTCCGTCACTTTCCCCCAAAGCATAGACCATTTGAATCATATCTTCCAATATATAATTCATAATGAAAATGATTCAATTTACACGCGAAAGAAACTTTAACACATAGGGTTATTGACAAATTCTGAGATTCATTTTATGATGTCAGTCATAAATATGCTTTAGGCGGTTTACGTATTTCTTACCGTTGAAACCGCTGATAACTATCAATAGATGGTATGAAAATTGCTATTTTACTAGCGATTAGTTTGAATATTCGAAAAAAAAAATGAGTAAGTAAACGTAAGAAAATACATTTTTTGTGGTCACAACAATTACTAAAACTTGCTATAATTTGTAAAATTTCAGTTTTTCGTATAGTATACTTCTGATAAAAAAATGTAGTGGAATGTGAAAATATGTCATACAAATGAAAAAATACAGGGTATTCCATTTGAAAAAGTTGAATTATGTCTGTTTGAAAATGAATGAAATCTGATCGGTTTTACCAAGTATCCTATATATTGTTTCCAAAAGTTGAGATTACAGAAATTATTATAGTGATGTTGACTGACTATTCCTTAAAAAAAACACCTAATTGGTGTAGACATGCGGGTGGTGAATTAAAAAAAATATTGTCTGCAAATTAGAATTTTCTGGAGTAACTTGGCAATACCGCAATGGGAATTTGAAAACTAAAATTCCTTAGAGAGCTAAAAAAAGATGGAATCGAATGACGTATTCATATACTGGGTGTTCCATTTAAAAAAATATAACTTTGGTTAGCCACGCTCGGCTGAATCACCCAGTATGCGAGAAAATAATTTCAAAAGATAGTATTTATCGATATGAATCCGAAAAAACATTGATCAATTCGAACAATTGTTTTCCCAGATAGCAATGGACCGAGAGAATCTTGTTGACTCACCTGGTAAGTAATGATAAAATTGGTTTATTCGCACAACTAACTTGAAAATGTATTGATGTGTTAATATGTTGTAAATAGATTTCCTGTTTTCTTGAGAATGGTTTTTGCTGCTTCACGATCCCACCTGTTTCTTTATATATGTATAATTCCATGCATGTTTGGTACTTAAATTTCATCGTTAAACATATTTCAACCATATAATCGAACTTTCTGCATTGGGGGACATTATTTTTTTGTTAATTCACTTCACTTGACTTCAAATTTTTTACCACGAAAACTTAATTGAAGCTAAGAATCGCATGTAAAAAATAAATTCCAGTAATCGTAACTTGAGTAGGTTTCAACTTTTGCTAATTGAATTTCGTAAAGTTCAAGAGCTGGTAGGTAGGTAAACAACTCTACATTTATACTGAATATGATACGTTATTAACTTTGGTTCGGTTCAAATCAATGTTGGGTTCTAAAAACAAAACTGATGTAATATTGGCAAATGAAAATTTTCAAGTTAGACGTATACTTAAATCTTTAGGTGTAATCATTGAAATAATTAGTTCAGGTTTGTGATATTTCCGAATTTCAATATTTCGTCATTTGATATTTTGGTTTATATATTTCGAAGACGTAAATAATGACAGGCAGGTACGCCTATGACTCTTTCAGTACCAACTTAACTGTAAATGATACCTCATTACGAAGCTAATGTGAGGTAGTGTCTCCACAAATATATTGTGATATGAAGCATTTTGTAATGAGATTTTTGAATTAACACAAATTAATATTCATCGGTAAAAAAATTAACTTGAACTACTGAAAAAAAAATCGGCATTATTGAAATGAGCTGTGGGGTCTGAAACCAAAAATACGTTGATCAGACTAAAACTAGCAGTGAAACTAGTTTAAAAAAACACGCGGTGCAACCCGATTCAATAAATGATCATTGTTTGAAATTTTTGAGAAATAGCAAAGCTTTGTTGCATACACAGTAACAAAGGTTCCATTTCACTTCTACTTGAAAAATCATTGATATATAACCTGTAAGTAAGAGGTGATCAATTAGTCTAATTTATCGCTTCGCTACCTTGGATGGTAATACTAGCGTTGAGAAGAGTGTTACGTTTCTGGTGTGTGGTTTTTGTTGCAATCATTCTTACTTCAATTCTTTCTTTCTATTAGTAACTTTGAATAAATGTATAATTGAAGTGACTTTGGAGAGAAAAGCTATTTAGATGTTTTGAAATGTCTAAAAGAGCTGATTTTGAAAAGTTGAGAAAAGGAGAGAAATCCTAAATTGTGGAAAGTTAAAACCCGATAAAAGATAAGAAATATGTATAATTTCTTGCCTCAGATAATTATGTTACAGTTTTT
This sequence comes from Leptinotarsa defecta, assembly GCA_015342085.1. Lineage (NCBI taxonomy): Eukaryota > Metazoa > Arthropoda > Insecta > Coleoptera > Chrysomelidae > Leptinotarsa > Leptinotarsa defecta. The sequence goes on from WOGO01005645.1 coordinate 9,263, forward strand.
TAATTCTAAAGGATAAGGGTTTGAAAAAATAAATGATATTGTTTGGAAAATTGATAATAAATCAACTACATATTCAAATATGTAGTCCAGTTTCTATCTTTCTAGAACTACTGTTTCTCTTCAAAATATCCAGAAGTGCGTCAAAAATTACATCTTGAATTTTATACAAAACACTTTTGAAATCCTATGAAAAAAGTCAAAGAATTTTCAATCTCACATCAGCTGCATTTTGAAAATTGAAGTACTCGTATTTCATCATAGGTACATCGTTTTTTGTATAAAATTCTGAAAAGGAAATCAATGAGAATATTTAGAAATTGGTCAGCTGAACAACTGGTGTGTGAGGTAGAAGTCAACTGATATAAAAACTTGAATACTTTATCGTGAATTCAACTATGAAACTACACTCAAGTCATATTTGTTAGTTATCAAATTCAAGCTTGATTTAAACATTATTTTCCTTTGTAATGTAGAACACACATAACGGAAGTAGGAAGAGCTATATAGTTTTATATGTTTTATACTTACGAATTCCAAGAGAAATTTGTTAGATAGGAGACTTACCTGTAACAAAATACAATATTAATCGAGAAAAATAACGTTCCAAATTGGTGAGATCTATACTAATTTGGTGCCATACGCTCAGTAGAAACTCCTCTTCTGATTATACAATCTTCAAATTGTTTGTTGTATTGAAAATTCCACAGTCCACTAAATTATCTAATATTAACCAGTTCAGAAAGCAACATGATAAATATGTTTACTAGCGTTTCAAGTCCGTGAACCATTATTTAATGTCTTGTGATAACAAAAAATTTAAAAAACAGGATTCTAAAGCATGGGATAGATAAATTACTTATTTTTTCAATTTCCAAACAGCAATTAAGCGTTTCAAAATTAAACTGGTTTATAGTCTGGTACACATGTTGAAAGATCAAATACAATTTTGTAAGCGGGTGGCACTAAGCAGGAAGACACTTCAGCTATAAATAATTGCTGACTCTTACTGCATGTTACATATTGGAAAAATTGAAACTACAAAAACAGTGGCCATGAATGCGATACATTCAGTATGACTGATAATAAATATAGTTGTTTATCAGAACCAAGGATACGGATAAAGTATCACTAATTATAATGCTGCAAAAATGCAGTCAATACAATTAAGAAGATAAAATGCCGAGTAGAAGGCGACATTTCTTGGCTTGCAAGATAAAAGTCTAGCAATAATCATAAATAGATTTCTTGGATAATTTTTCGATTGACCCTCGGATGTTTTTAGTTGTTCCTGGCGCCGTCATTAATTATTATGAGTGGTTAATTTAAAACAAAAAGTCGTTCTCGCAAAGTTTAGCGTCCTCGAATCGTGTCATCTAGGAAATTTTAACAATAAAAAACATCACTGTGGAAATGTAAATCTAATGGTTGATCACTGTTCTCACCTGGAGTCGAAAAGAATAAAATTTTGAATTTGATTCAAATATTCATCTAGGGTCTTTTATTAGGCGCTTCCGTCACGGCTTCTCTAAATCAGGGATGTCCCAGCTACATGCCTTCGAGGGCTATTAAATTTACATCAGAAGCTGGAGGGCCGCAGAAAAAAAAAGTTTTCAAAAAAAAAACGTTTATTGATTCTTCGTTAATTTATCTTTAACAATCATATCGATATCAACGTCAACATTCGTTGTTGCCAGACGCATTGCATGAAGAAGTGACTTATCTGACAGTGCAGATCTATACTTAGATTTTATGAAGTTAATTGTTGAAAACGCACTTTCACATAAATAAGTGCTGCTCATTATCGATCCCATTTTCAAGCTAAAATTTGTTAGTTTAGGAAAACGATCACCAAGGATCATAAAAAATCCATTTCAGTTTCTGTTCTGCCCTTGTAAAAAGGATATGACTGAATTGTCAATGGATGCGTAAAAAGAGACAAATCGCGCTCTAATTCTTTAAAATCTGCGAAACGCTGCTCAAATTCAAAAATTACCTCGTCGATGTACTTAAGGATTTATAATACTAGTGACTAGAACTTGAAAAAAATTATTCTTGACATTAAATCGGACTTAAAAGGGAAAAATAAATAAAGTTTAAAAAAACTAAGAAACACGATTTTGAAGAACATCGAACTAGAAAGTTAAAAATAATTTTTTTAATGAGCTTAAAACAATAACGAACGAAAAATACTAATATTATTGTAAAAAAGCGTGGGCGCTTTGTGCCATATTTTTGTATATCAGGCGCCCGTCGCTTTTTTCACAATAATACTTCGTTATTGTTTTAAGCTTATTTAAAAAATTATTTTTAACTTTTTAGTTCGATGTTCTTTAAAAGCATGTTTTTTTAGTTTTTTTAACTATATTTATTCATTGAAAGCATCTTGAATGGTGATAGTTATTTGGCACTACTTCAAAATGATGTCATTCCAAGTTTAACAAATTTATATCCTGATCCAGGAAACCCTCAAGTTCCAGTGAATACGATATGGTTTCAGCAGGATGGAACACCACCACATTACCAAGTTAATGCCCGGCAATACCTCGATACAACATTTCCCAATCGGTGGATAGGGAGGCGAGGATCAATTGAATGACCAGCACGATCACCTGATCTTTCATCATTAGATTTTTTTTATGGGGATATGTAAAGAGCAATGTGTGCAAAACTAAACCTTCAGATTTGAATGACTCAGAAGAATGAATAACGCTTGCGATTAGGTTGGTCATGCCTGATATGTTAAATAATGTTAGAAGATAGTTTTATTTGAGATTAGGATGTTGCCAAGATGTTCGCTGTGAACATTTTAAACATCTACTTCGTTAACATCCATAGTTATTTTTCGTATTCTACATTTTAGTACGTTTTGCATTACATTTTAGTTTTTGAGTGTATTTTATCAAATTTCGGTAACCATATGATTTTAATTTATTTTATCCTAATTGTTATAATAATCTTGAAAGCGATAACATTTTTGAATAGAGAATGAAGAGACCTTTCAAACGATATATCACAAACCTAT
>WOGO01005646.1:0-12284 GCA_015342085.1 Leptinotarsa defecta
ACGTTTTGAAAGAAAAAAGTTTGTTGAATAACCCACAGAAAATCTTCAACCTTGATGAATCAGGATTGCAGCTGAATAATAATCCGGGTATAAGTTGTGACAAATAAAAGTCTCTAAGATGGTTAGTTGTATTACCAGTGCTGAGAAGGGGGAAACGATCTTTGTCATTGCCTGTGTAAACGCATAGGCAGTTTTCTACGACCTTGTTGCACATTTAAAGGAAATAAAAAAGCAGAATTTGAAGATGGTCTACCAGTCGGTGGTAAAGTTATTATGGTCGCAAAATCTGCCTACATTACATCTGATTTTTTTTCCAATGGATTCGTGAATTTTTTGTTCCGAGAAAATGAGCCGGTAAGGTTTTACTGATTTTGGATGGAAATCATTCTCACTGTTCGAATGTCGAATTGTTAGATTATGCGACAGCAAATAATGTGATCTTATTATGTTTGCCTAGTCACAGCACTCATTGGCTTCAGCCACTAGACTACTACTCAAAAGCAGATCAACATACCTGATGATGAACCCTACCCGTATTATCGACCTCGCTGGACTCGTCTTTGGTGGTGAGTATTGAACGAAAAATTGTTATAACATTCGTAGTAAATACATCTTTCTGTTTTAGGCATGGAAATATCAGCTTATCCCTGTTATGAATGTACCTACATATTTTATAAAAAGTAGAAGTTGAATAATGAAGTTCAGTGAGTAGAAATAAAAAAAAAACTATATCCTTTTTCTTATTTCAACTGCTATAACCTCTGGAACTAATATAACCCGTAACAACACCCCCTTTTTACGAAAAAAAAAGTTTTTTTCTCTACAAAAAAAATCACAATTAATAAATTCTCAACCTCGGAAACTTCTTGTTCGAATTGAATTAGTTATCTTATTGAAAAAAAATAATAATTAGCGTACAGTAAAAAAAAATTACATTTTTTTCAACATAGAGATGAAGAGACCGAACCAATTGGTTCAGCTGGATTCCGTGTCGGAGGTATGGTATGTTTCGTCACTGTCCGAAGGATGATCTTTCAAATCCTTTGCGTGCCAGATCCCACACGATTTTGCCGTGTCGTCCCCTAGTTCGTAGGACCAAGGCGAAAAAATTTTCGCAATTCTAAAGGGTCCTTTGAACTTAACCGATAGTTTTGCGGTGATATCCTTGACTTTATCAGAAAAGGCGTAATTTCTTCGTCAAACTTTTTGTTCAAGACTAAATTTATCATCCCTCTTACGCAAATTATAGAACTTACTACGCTGGTGGGCTTCCTTGATACGTTTGGAAACGTCTCAAATACTTTTTACAAAGCTTTAGATCTAGTCTCCAAATTGAATACCAAGTCTTTATCATTAGGCAGTGGAGAACAGTTTTTCTTACCTGATAATTTAATCTCTCGACCAAGTTCGATATTATACTCTTCCATGAGAGCCCTGAAGTTACCTCCAGTAAACTGTTTTCCATTGTCGACAATATCTTCCAAGGTGCTCCAAAAACTAAAATTACTTGTTCTTCCAAAATACGCACGATCATTCCGGCAGTCGCCTGTCGTAACGGGAAAAACAGGACAAACTTACTAAAAACATCAAAGACTGATAATATGTAGGAGTCTCCCAATGAAGATCTAGGTAAAGGTCGTACGATATCGACACTTATCAACTCGAAAGGACGAGTAGTCAACGGAACTTCACTGAGTAAATGACCTGCTGGAGCCTGTTGTGTGGGTTTAGTTTGAAGACATTCCACACACCTACGAACGTATCTAGCGACATCTTCCTTCATCTTTGGCCAGTAGTACTCCCTACTGAGCCGTGCGAAAGTTTTAAAAATCCCTTCATGTCCGCATGTAGGCGGATCGTGATGTTGGCGAATGAGATCAATTCGCTTTTCTTTCGGTACCACTTGTAGCCCACCACCTCCTTCATCACCGAGGTCTGGATAACGACTATCCACGGGTTTGAATAATATTCCTTCCCTAACTCTCCACAAGGGAAAACGTAATAGATCGTTATTTACTTTGGCGATCATACTTTGGAAACATCGATCCTTGACGATAGAAATAGTGGGCTCCGAATCAATTAGATCAATTCGATACGCCGGTACAGATCGAGATAAAGCATCTAGTACGAGGTGATCCCGACCTTTTCGATGTACGATATCGAAATCATACTGTTGTAACCTCACTGACCACCTTGCTATTCTCCCGACCGAATCTCGTATTGAATTGAGCCATTTCAGGCTACAGTGATTCGTCACTACAGTGAAGCGAATTCCTTCCAAATAAGGTCTTAGTTTCTCAATAGCAAATATGACCGCTAGACACTTTTTTTCCGTAGTACTGAATTGTCTTTCCGCAGGGGTCAAGAAACGGCTTAGATAACATATTACTTTTTCCCCCTCCGGGTGGGTCTGTGAAAGGACAGCCCCCAACCCGTAGTCAGAGGCATCTGTCTGGAATATGAGTGGAAGATTAAAGTCAAGACAGGACATACAGGTGCCGATATTAGATGCTCTTCAATCTTCCGGAAAGCCGCTTCGGCTTCATCATCCCACCTAAAGGGTTGGTTTTTCTTCGTCTTTTCGATCAAAGGAGCGATAAGAGTTGAAAATCCAGGTACAAAACGTCGATACCATGACGCTAATCCAATGATACGGCGTACTTCAGTCACATTACGAGGAGTTGGTATCTGTAATATAGCATTGACCTTTTCTAGGTCGACTAATAACCCCGACAAGTTAACTACGAGATATCATAGCTCCGGCTCACAAAAATGACACTTCTGTCTATTCAACGTAAGTTCGGCTCTATATAGTCTGAGTAATACTTCAGAAAGAACTTCCAAGTGCAATTGGAAAGTTGGAGTACAAATAATTATGTCATCTAAATATATGAACACATGCTGTTCTAAATCAACCCCAATCACACTATCCACGAATCTTTGGAAGGTAGCGGCCGCGTTGTGCAAACCCATCGGCATACGGCAAAAGTGGAAAAGCCCGTGGTTAGGAATGACAAAAGCGGTTAGTGGTTTGGAAGCTTCCGATAGTGGAATCTGCCAATAAGCCGATTTCACGTCTAAGGTTGTCAGAAAATGGGCGTCACGAAGCTTATCCAGCGTTGCACTTACAAAATGTATGGGGTACGCGTCCCGTTTAGTCACTTCGTTCAGCTTTTGGAAGTCAACGCAAAAGCGATACCTTCCATTTGGTTTTTTCACTAATAATATTGGGGATGACCAAGGAGAGTCTGAAGGCTCTCCCTTCCCCATCGTGGGGCATTTAATCGGGTTCTTCATTTACTTGTTTAAATAGCGCCGGCGAGATCGGGTAATGCCTTTGTTTGATTGGAGGTGCGTCGGTGGAAATCACATGCTCAACAAGTGTAGTGCAACCCAATTTGTCTCCCATTATTGAAATAACCATATACCACCTCGTTCAACTGTTCCTGTTGTAAGTCTGACAACGAATCCCTCGAATTGATTACACAAACCTCGGAATCACCAACATTTCCGTCACGAAAACACCATTCATCTGAGAACAAGTCCGGCACAATTTCCAACTGAATCCAAGAGTCTAACCCCAAAATAATAGAGTGTGGTACACTCGGAACTATTAGCGCGTCAATTACTTTGACACGGTCACATGATTGAATGGGCAACAAAACCGATCCTAATACTTCACAGCTATGACCATTCGCAACTGTGCAGGTGGTTGTCGTGGTTGTCAGTGGTTGTCTCTATCCAAAAGAAATCTTTCAAGATTTTCCATCCTTGGCTACCAATTATCGTCCTGCTGGCTCCACTGTCCAGTAACCCAAGAAACTCTTTACCGAACATAGTGACTCTCAAATAAGGACGGAGATCGTTTTTTGCATGAGCGATTACGAAATCAAGAAGTACCTTACTATCAGTCGCCAGGTTATTATTGGTCGAGACGTTTAGCCGGCTCACTAACGCCTCTCCGACCCGTTTTTTGGTTTGCAATTTGAGCAAGATGAAGCGGTAACATTACCTTAGCCGCAACGAAAGCAAAATATCCGGCCGGGTTTTTCACATTGGCGAAATCTATGCCCTTCCTCTTGACAATTCCAACAAAGTGGTTGAGAACTTTTGGGAGTCGCAGTTGGAATCGACACTTCAGCGACAGTTGTTGGTTTCCGGTCTATCGACTCGAGAGCGGATGAGGCTATCTGGGGAGCACCAGGTAGTTTATGATAAGCGAGATCAGTTCCCATGAGATTTCTATAATTGGTGGGCGGAGGAGTGAATCTTTGAACTCTAATTTCGGTGTCCTCTAAAGCTCGAGCCAGCCTAACCAATTCAGCTACAGTACCAGTTTTATGTAAGGGCAGCTGACTTTGTTGGTATGGTAGGAGATTTCGTCTAATTAAAGCGACACGACGTTCCTAACGAACTATTTTTTCTTTTTGACCTTGAGTGCAGTTTCTTATCTCTTTCCGTATCTCTTCAATACGTTCTAGAAAATTAGTAACGCTCGAATGGCCGTCAAATTTTACATTCCATCTGCCCACTTCAACATAACGACTGGCATAATCGAGTAACCCTTCCCGTGACTGAACCCAATCACTCAGTGGGTTATCCACTTGATCAGTGCGCAAATCGTTCAGTAGAGTCGATTCAAATTGACCCCTCGACTCGCTTGTAAAGGGATCGCTACAGACTCAGGAATGTCGAAATTCACTCGCGTTGTCCTTGTACTTTCAGGTATTCTCTTGTACCGATTTGTAGGGAAAAAGCAAGATTGTAATCCACCAAGTTCTGTGCCTTCGAACGGTCGATTAGGTCGTGTTGGTAGAGTCCTCTCATGTCTGTGTTTGATTCTGAAGAAGTCAGAATCGGATCGATATCAAGTGTCGGAACCGGTTGATCCAGAATAAAATTTTCGCCAAAATCAATTTCTGAACTCAAACCGGAACAGAACGAACTCCTGCCTTCTCGCAACGTAATTGCACCTTTGAGTATAACTCTTTTATCAGTCACCGTTCCCGTTGTAGGAAGTCCCCTGACCAATAGTTCATACGTGAGTTCATCGCCAAGAAGTCGATTCACTTCCATATTGAATTTTTATGTCGTCTTCCAACTTGAATACCGTATTGAATTATTTCAAAAAAAATGAAAAACAAAAAAAAAACACACCCCTCCTTTTGCTCGAACAAAAAAAAACAAAAAGGTAAACCAATCATCTGATATCAAAGCAACGCGAAATATCAGTGAATTGTTAACGTTACTGTGGTGGACTATGTCTGTATAACCGAACGCCTTACCACCAATAAAAAAATTAAAAAAATCAACAACTGCACGCGTATCACCAAGTTTCAGAAATAACCCAAGAACAGATTATTATTCTCACTTGCGCAAATAAAATGAAAAATGAATTAACACTTTTTCTAATCTGTAGAAAAAATGTCAACTAAGTGTACAAGTCCAATATAACTATCGTAACTGGCCGACAGTTTTGTCCTCAGAGGCCAAATGAATGAAAATGACAGAAGCCACCAAATCGTTGTTGGACAGCTGTTTCTGTGCTCTGGCAAAAATCGATAAACATCAAAACATAACCAAGAACGAAAAATAAATAAATGCCTTCAAAATGAGATTTTGATTTTTCTGAAGGAATTTGGAAGCAATACAACTCATCCAACCATCATTAGCGCGGTATTGTTACTGCGTTGCAAATGTTCATTCGAACCAGTTATTGGTCTAACGTGAGCAAACGCGACACCCAACGCGCGAACAGCTTTCTCTTGCCTAAATGCTGATTTAGTGTGCGACAAACACCTTCTTTTGAGATGCTCATAACCTCTGCTGTCTCTCGCACTTTGATTTTACCATCCTTAAGCACCACTTTGGTAAACGTCTCGTCGGTAGTTGCAGTATTTGGATGTCCCGAATGTTCATCGTCTCCCAAGCGTATGGCCTTCCAAAAACAAATATTCGATGACAGCTCGATATTCGATTGTGTCCATTTTCATAAAAACACTAACGTCAACTCACTCAAACGACTGTTACATAACAACTGCGCGTCTAAAATGGCTGAAACTTTGGCGAGTCAATAAATGAACAATGAAATTCGCCAGCTTTTAGTGCTACTATCTTCATGTTGCGGTCGGAAACTTTTCAGATCACCCTCGTATCGGGATGCAAAAAATGATGATGAGAAAGTGGCTGAAATATTGCTGCAGAATCTTCTGAAACCTGATCGCACAAAACAACAAGAAGCACTGAAGAAATTGAAGTTCTTTAAGAGTCCGAAAACTTTGGTCCTTTTTATAATATGTTGTGCAGTTCGTCAGATGAAGAAAAGGATAATCGAGAATAAATGAATAATTGGACAGGACCTTTTTGGAATTTGAATTTAGGGTAACAAAGGACTTTCTACTATTTTTTTTTTCACTGGTGAATGTGGAAGCAATAAATTCGACTGATGATCTGCTGCGACCAGTCATCAGTACTGATCATCGTTTGGTTCTTTGTGAAATTGGTCTGATTTAATGTCTTGTTGTGAAATGTGGAGAGATGTGGTGCGACAATTATTTAATTAATGAACATCATTCTTGTAGTAATATCTCGAAATGTTCTTCTTCTCTTAGGAATATAAAAACTGTAAAAATGTGTATTGTGGTTTCTCAATAGTTTTGTTCTGCTGGAGATGTGTTGTGTCAGCGAAAATGTTTGAAAATATTCAAATAGAAGACCTGAAATAACTCGCAAAACAAAAATTAAATAATTTCAATGAATGTATCGAGAATACTACATGGGCTGAAAAGTCTCGGGCCTAGCACATAGATGGCGCTAGTCTTATTGCATTCACCGCTCCATCAGAAACAACAATTAAACCTAGGTTTGCTGACTTCAAACGTGGTCGTAGAGACACCGGAATGTTTCATGGGTATGTGACAATACATACATACATGGATCCATCACGTCACTCCGGCATCAAAAGGATCGTCATTTGAGTGGAGAGCATCTGGTGAACTCCGTCTAAAGCGCCCTTCAACAGTGAATATTAATACCTCTATATAGCGGTATTGGAGCGTTTGAAGGCCGAAATTGCAATGAAACAACCGCACATGGCAGAGAAAAACATTTGTTTCATCAAGACAACGCACCGTGTCACAAGTCAATCAAAACAATGGTAAAACTACTTTAATTGAAGTTCAAATTGCTCCCACATCCACTGTATTCGCCAGATTCGGCTCCCAGCGACTACTGGCTGATGTTCGCAGACCTCAAAAAATGTTCAAATAAACCCATTTTGTCTCTCAGGCCCGGGACATTTCAACCTATATGTTATATGCCAAGAAAATGAATATTTTTGAAGAAACTTTCAAATGTCTTTCGGAAAACAACTTCTTTCGTGGATATTCTGATGAAAGAGATTGGTTTATTTAAAATGTATGTCCCTCTGAACAGTTATCAGACTGATTTGATTTCAGCTAGAATTCTGATGCACCAAATAAAAATTCCACTTTGACGCTATGTTCAAAAGTTTGATCTGCTTTGCACCAGTTTTACATGAAATTTCAGACATAATTTTTCACTTGATTGATTTGGAATACTTATTACATTAGATTGCAATCCCAAACTTTGGTATTTGTATGAATTTCAATTTTTTTTCTGTATCGTATTGCACGATGAGTAGAACAAAAATGCTGTCTTTCGACGCGCGTTGGATATGACTATAGCATAATTGGTTTTATGTAATTTTCGTTGACTTCAAACCTTTGAAAATGTATTCCAGATGATAATAAAAGAATTGAGGCGAGTTTCTGTTATTATTTTGCTTCATTTGATTGCATACATATTTTTTCAATACCTTCTTAGTCTGTTTCATCTCAGTGGTGAATATTTCTAGATAAAAGTTTTCATACGTTGGAAAAGTATGTTGGTCAACAATACAAGAGACGACGATGTGTTGGGTGTTATCATCAGTTGAGAATATTACATGGACATATAGAAGCATCTCGAAAAACCAAACAAGTGAATAGTTATTGTTCTAGTTGTTTTAGAAAACCACATCTCTGCTTACCATGTTTTACGAGTAGACACAGCGTTTGAATTTTCAATATTGAAATGTGAAATAATAATGATTATATAAGTATAATAATGTTTTTTATTCAAATCAAGAGGGTATTATTCCAGGAGAGATCACTTTTTGTGTTGGCTTTCCACTTCTACATCTTGATAGAAAAAATATGGAAACCTTCCAGAGAAAAAAAGAAAGCGATTTAAAAAATTAACTCTATATAAAGGTGTGTAGATCATGCAAAGAAGTAATTGGATGAAAAAACCCTCTCAAAGCAGCTATTTTCATATAAACAGTTTGTATTCCAAACATTCGTAATGGAATTGAATAAGATATCATTCACAGGATTCCTACACAATGTAGTTAATGAAAGAAGCAAATTTTACTTACATGGACAACCGTTATCCTCATTGGTTGGTCCAAATACGGATAACATTTTGAGATAATACTATTCGTATTTGGTACTGAAGAGCCAACAAGGCAAGTGTCTTACGGCGAAACATCAAGATGTCTATCCCTCAAAACAAATCTGCATTCTAATAAAATTTAGATGAAAATATATCCGACTCGACAGTAATACTTCTTATCGTTAATAACAAAAAAAATATATGACATTCAAATAGGCGACGTTTTGGGAGCTATTTCTGTTCAATTTTTCGAACGTGAATTTCAGTTTCCATAGATCTATAATTTGTCGTAAATACACTTGTACAAATATTGGTTTCTCGCTAAAGTCTAACTCTGTAATTCCTAAGTGTAGGAATATCGACTTCAACTAACCTACCTGCCAAGTAATTACGTGAATTTCAGTTTCCATTGATCTATAATTTGTCGTAAATACACTTGTACAAATATTGGTTTCTCGCTCAAGTCCAACTCTGTAATTCCTAAGTGTAGGAATATCGACTTCAACTAACCTACCTGCCAAGTAATTTTGATTTTACATTATTTCACCAGAATTAAGATTTAGTCTGGAGGTCTGCCTATATTTATGAAATGAATGATCATTTCAGAAATTTTGCTGTAGTAAAAGGGTTCAACTAAACATGTCCACTATTTGCTTGGCTCCTACAAATTAGAAATCAACGGAACTTTATTTTGGTCTAGGGCCAATACCAAAAATTTGTGGAAAGATACCAGCTGAAACAAATTTAGTCTCACTACAGAAATAATTTTGAAAAACTCCATATTTCAATGGAAGAAGTAGAACAGAGAAATCATAGTTTATTGATGAATCAGGGAAATATACAATTATAATAATAGTATATGACTTATATGTATTATAACTGATTGAATAATAAGAATATGCATTGAAAAAGATGACAAGTCAAAATGTGAAGAAACCACTCGTAAATATATAGATACTTCGATCAAAACTGCAACAAAGTCAAAAAGAGTGTCGAAAAAAGTCAAAAATTGCATCACGAAACATTGTACACCCTGTTTATTGGGGTCAATATCAGCTTCATGCAGTTCTGTTAGTATAATTTTGAAGTTAAATCACAAAAGCTGAGGTTTATTTGGAATGTGTGAAATTGAGAATATACAGTGTCATCCCCAAAGTATGCACTAAATGGGAAACTTATTTATTAAGGGTTTTTCGACAAAATATTACTCTCGATATAAGTTTGTGCATTCCCTAAAACTAAACAATCACCAACAAAATACAGTAAAACATACGTTATTTACGAGAAGCCTTCAAATATTTGATTTCGAGACAAGATTAAAATACTCTTATTTTGAAAAATCTCGGGAAATGTTATGCAGAAAAGTTGTTCAGCATTGAAAATACATCTAGATTTGAAGTCATGGCCGTCTAAGCGACGTTTAATTTTTCAATTTTAGTTGTTTATTCATCAATTTCTATTTTGTCACCTCCAAAGTAATCCCCCTTAGCGTTTTTCCAATCCTCGAATCAGTTTTCATATGCACTTTTTGGTATGTGTTTGAGCTTTCTTAGCGATTCGGTTTTCATCGCAATCATCGCAAAAAGCCGTCCTTTCATAGGTCTCTTCAATATTGGGAACAGGAAAGGTCACAGGAGGGCAAATCTGGTGAATATGATGGCTAAGGCATTATTACAGTGTTGTTTTTGGCCAGAAAATTACGGGCAAGCAATGACGAGTGAGCAGATACATATAGTGATGCGAAAGCTATGAATCGTTTTTTCACAATACTGGACGTTTTTTTTGTATTGCTTCCCGCAAGCGGCACGTAACTCCAATATAATGCTCCTCATTGACCGTATGACCATTTGGAAAGAACTCCTGATGTATTGCGCCACGGTAATAGCAAAAGACAGTGGGTAAAACCTTGACGTTTGATCGAACTTGGCGTGCTTTTTTGGTCTTGGCTTTCCTGGGCTCTCCCATCGAGACGATTGGACTTTGGTTTCGATGTTATAACCATATACCCATGATTAGTCACCAGTTTGATCATTTCAGGCAAATCTGGATCACCCTTGACGTCATTCAACATTTCCTCAACGATGCTCGTGCGACGGTTTTTTGGTCAAAATTTAGCAATTATGGAATAGAACTTCACTGTCACACGTTTGGTGCCCAAATTTTCTGAAAAAATTGCATAACTTGAGCCGACGGATATGCTGACATCCTCAGTAACTTCTCTAATAGTAATTTGACGAATCTCTATAACACTTTTCTTAACTTTTTTAATATTTTCATCGGTTGTTGAGTATTGGGGCGTCGAGGGCGAGCGTCGTCATTCACAAGTTCTCGACCTTCTACGAAATGCTGTTACCACTTGTAAATGTTTTTATGACGCAGAGTACAATCAACGTATGCCTCTGTCAATATTTCGAATGTTTTTGAGTACTTGCTTCCATTTTTTACACAATACTTGACGCAAATTTTTTGATTAAGTATTTTCGATGGCACGAAATTACCGAATTCGGAAAACAATTTCAACTTTTATGCCTCTCACCAACAAACTGGACATGATAAATAGCTAAAACTATAAAAATATGTTCGAAACAAGTGTACCAATTGGTAATTGAATGTAAGTAGCCTGCGAAATGTTTACATTTATTTTTTGAAAGACCTTGTATCCGTAATCTTTTTATATTGGATATAAATAGTTTAGTATCAGACTACAATCTTAGCTTATTGAGAATAAATCCCGAACCAGTCATGATTTTTTAATACTTCTGTTTCTGAAAGTTTCATAAGTAACCATTAGTAACCAGTATACACATTATAAAGATATACAAATATTACATACGTTACAAATAGTCAACCATTCTTAGAAGTTGTCACGTGATTTCAGTCATTGATGATTTCAATTTTTTCAGTTGTCGAAGAGATTCAAAAAGCGAATAAGTTACAGGAACGCATGATAGAGCACTTCAGTTTGGAATTTTTCCAATTGAAATCAACCACAAATGAAATATACAGAGTCTTGAAGAATCTAGAGGCTCACTCTGCGACTGCTGATAGTGACAAAAACGACACTGACTCCCAGAACATTATGTTATCTGAAAGGTTTTTATTTCCGTTGAACTCGCTTGTGATGGTATTGCAATTCAACGAAGAAATAACACAAAATGCAGAGTACAAAAAATACCTGGTGAGTTGTTCGTTTCAATTATCGGGGATTGAGAATTCACTGTTGATACATTTCCAGCATGAATTCTCAACTAAATTTTACCAAATTGCACTGAAGTATTACTGTTGAATGAAATTTTTTGATGTCAGAAATTGTCAAAATTTTCATAAAAGTTTGATTTTGTAAAAAAAAATTAATGGATTTACAAATTGTGATCTTCATGAAAAACCCTCAAATTTGAGCCTGGTTTCATTCCCCTTTGAAATTTTCTTTGATTTTGTTTAAGAAGAAACTATTGAGAACACTCGTTCAAAGATAGAACAAACTACCGTATCTTGACGCACGTTTCGCTAGCCAAGTTATCATCGTCAGTCGACGCGAATTCTGGAAATCTACACTTTTGCTTGTCAGATGAATTTCCAAGAATACTTTTTTCATCTCCCATGGTGGACTTTACGACATTGACGTAATAACGGAGGATTTTATTCGAAATTAATACAAATCAGAAACGAGTTAGGTTTCATAAGTTAATACAATTTCTTTGCAATATTTCGTAAAGGTAAAAATATAGTGCATTTCTTTAATGTCCCCATCTTATATTTTTTGAATGAGCCAACTCAACAAATTGAAATTTAGGATAATGAAATTAATGCACGAATACTTTATCTTGACG
>WOGO01005647.1:0-12281 GCA_015342085.1 Leptinotarsa defecta
AAAATTTATTAATTTGTTAATCATGTATTTTTATATCTATTGCAGCGCGCGCATGCCGTAACAGCCGCGCTGAACCCTATTTTCAACGTCAAATTAAAATTATAAATAATGGAGATTTCCTCTTCTTTAATGAGCTTTTTTCAAAATTGCATAAATATTAATATTTTTGAGTCATTAACGAAAAACTAAATACCATTAATTTTTAATTTTATTTTGTTAATAACAATTGCACTTTTTTACCTGTACCAAAATCCCTCAAAAACGTTTTTCTAGAGGTGATTCATAATCGAGTGAGCTATTGCTCATATTTTTAGGACCTTTATCTCTATTTTCATGTTTTTGAACTTGTGATTAGACTACTTCTGGTGATGTCTGGAGTTTTACTAGACTGTAAACTGTAAACAACTAGAGTAGTTGTAAACACAAATATCACCAGTAGATGGCAAATGAGACTTTGCCGAAACGTTGCGAAAATAATCCTTAGGAGGATGAAAAACACAGAACACGGAGCAAAACCCGAAAAAACATTGTTGAAGCTTTAAATTAAATAATTAAGGAATTCCAACACAAGAAACTTCTATATGTACTCGCTTTGAAGTTAAAACATTTCAACTAGTAGAAAGAGGTACAGTTATTGATCTACTATAAAACGAAATTGGCCTTTCCTATAGGGTTACGTTCGAAACCATAAATACTTCACGAGATACTATAGAAGTTCTTCATGCAAAAACTGCAATCTATTAGACCATCATGACCCTAATTGAATTTATTATTTCTTTTCTAGAAACTGTTGATATATATTTTTGCTGTATATGAAAATAAAGCATTCAAAACTAATTATTGAAATAAGATAATCAACAAATACCAATTTCAACTGTTTCCATTAACTTATAACTCAATTTTGTTTTTAGGTCTAATATTTTTTGATGTTGGAATAAAAAATCCAAAAATAATGCTAGATGATCATGACTACAGGTTATATAGAAAGTTACCGAACAAAACGGTGTGGCTCTGCAGTCAATATTATGTATCAGAACGTGAAATGAGATGCAAAAACCGCATTGAAACTACTGGACGTATAGCTTATGTTAGCGGGAGACATAATCATGAACCAAGACTAAGAAGAGAAAAATATAAAAACATGTTGTCACAGATGGTCACAATAGTCAGAAAAGATTGAACAATATTTTTTGTACAAGTATGTACTCAATGAAGAATTGTCGGATTTGTTTAATAATGATCATATCAGTGCTGTCATTAACAAATAAATGAATACAAGAGAAAATAGCGCCTGTAATATACTACGAAAGATTGAATTTGCGGTATACAGACATAAATGAAAGAAAAACTGAATAGAAAAATGCTATTCGACTGGGATTCAAACCCGGTTATAAAATCTAGATGATACTCTCAAATGTGAGGCATCCAAGAATGATATAACAATTTGAAAGGTATTCTAAGGCTTGGGGTTTAGTTATTAAGTTCATTACAATCAACTCATTTTATTTCTCATCGCACTAACACTACGAGAGACTGCTTGGTGCTTCGATAATAAATCCAAAAACTGATCAGGATCTTGTCCTGTGTCAGTTATCTGGAACATTGCCAACCGCTCTTTATTAAGCATATAATAATGCCCTTACCGTGTTTGTACATTTTCCAAGTTTCAATAGAGATTCACAAAAACTCCTCGATGCTCATCAAGCAATTGGACATACATAGCTATGCTACCAGACAAGCAGATAACCTGAAATCAAAAAAGTTTCGCCTAACCAAATCTAAGAAAAATTTACAAAATCATTAAGTATACATTTATTCAAAATAAGGATATGAACCTTACTTCTGATGCATTGTTTTCATTCCACAGAGGAATACATTGAACAGACTTTGTAGGGAATAAAATATGTCTCGCCCAATTTTCCAATTTTATGTTACTTTCTATGGTTTTTTCAACTATCGTTTCTTGTTTCAATATTATTTTCAAAAATTACATTATATTACACTATAGGTTATATTTTAACAATTATTATACCACGGTATTGTCTTTTTTATTCTTAATATGACATGCTATAAACGAACATGTATTGTAATGTAGTCAAATATATATATTCTATTCTTCCCTATTCTATTCAGTTATTCTTTCATTTATGTCTGCATACAGCAACATCAATTTTTCGTTTTCAGATAAATGAAAGTTTTCGGTTACATGGTAGACTAACAAACTCCTCTGATCGAGTTTCTCATCATATATAGTAATTATTATTTTATTTCAGGTACCATATTCTTCGATGTTGGAATAAAGAATCCTAAAATAATTCTGAACAGCTACGATTATTTACTTTATAGAAAATTTCCAGATCGGACAGTTTGGCTTTGTAGTCATTACTACAAGAAATCATGCTGTAAAGTTCAAGTTGTAACTTGTCGAAGAGAAGCTACTATAGTGGGAGAACATAATCACGACTCTTCTTATAAAAATAAGCCTCATGCTTTACAATCTCAACCTGTCATCATCAAGCGCAAATAAAATCCATATTTTTATGTTAGTTTTTTTATGAAAAATGGGAAATACAACTTCCAATGGTGGATGTAGCCGTTACTACGTGGTAGGAAATCATAATGAAGAAAAAAGAATTAAAACTTTTGTACCACTTTTATTGGTAACTAGCGTTACTGCAGTTTCGTCCTATAAGGACATTTTCAAACTTATACATTGAACATGTACAAGTTCGAAAATGTCCTCATAGGACGAGTCATTTTTATGAAGTACTATTTCATTTCATCACGTACATAATCTATTTTGAGGTTGTGAGATAATGATTAAGAATAACAGTAATATTCAGATAAATATTCGAGTTTCTATCTCATTCGCTTACACACTTTCTGAAGGATTTGAATGAATGCCATTTTTTCTGTAAAAATATTGACTCCTCTGGGACGAAGGGGTGAATTTTTTAGTTCATTTCGATTAACTACTGCGAAAATACAAGTCATCAATAATTGGTACGCTTATACAAATTTCAATTACTTCATTCAATAACACAAATTTATGAAGCACTGCTTGGAACCTTTGGTGTAGTAATGAATATTACAGGGGTTCTATCCCAACACCAAACCGTTTTAATTAAGTTTCATATTCTTGAAGATGATCACTTGGTGATTGAAACACGTGTCGAGGTGTTGAAAATAACGGTTTGGTGTTGAAATCGAACTCCAGTAATATTAATAACACATATAACTGAATACTGCACTACTATTAGAGTTTGTATTCATCGTACTTGTTTCACTGTCACTTTTCTCGCTTTCGAACTATTCCATTAGATCATTAAAACTATCTGGTATATATACCACATTCGTGTGTATTTGCCATTGCATTCTTATTCACACTGCTACTCATTTTATGTGATGCCACGTTGTGTCAGTGACGATTCGTTCTCTCGATTGCAATGAGCTTGAGAAATATTTAATTGTACATTATTTATGGTACTTAATTTTGTTTATCTGAGTAATCATCTATAGTAATTTCAAACTTTCGAAGACTTTTCTTTGTTATTATGTTGGGAAAATACACGTTCCCGATCTTTAATGAAGCTGTCTACTAGAATTTTTTCAGATTGTGGAATATGGAACACCAAAATATCAACTAACGTTCAATTCTGTTTTTCATTTCATATTCCGATTTCCATTGAAAATGAAACAAAATTGAAATTTTTCAACTGTTTCATTTGCACCTGAATAAATAAATGATTTCCAAGAAACATTCAAGTTTTCTTTAATGCAGAAAAATTGAGGAACTTGAAAACTTTCTAGAGATGAGGTCAAGTATTAACTGATGAAAATATCATTTAGCACTTGAATCTGGGATTTGAAGTTTGAATATCTTTACGAGATATTTTGTAGGTTCTATTCAGTCGGAAAGATTTTCATTTTTTGAAACATACATTGAATTTCAAAGTTGAGGATGACCCAAGTCGGATGACAAATTGTATACAAGTTTTTTTAAATATGTCCCTATAGCCCACTAAAAGTATCGACGGCAGAGTATAACCAAATTTTCAAGATCTCTGGGAATCAAGAAACCTTAGGGAGTATTTTGCAACCCTTTTGGAAATCATAATTGTTTTGTCAATTTGACAATCACAATCATTTTTCTACAAACTCTCTGAATTCAAAATTAACATACAATAATTTATTTCGTATCTGCGTACAGTGGACTACGTGCTTTCACAATATGTATGTCAACAAATATACAGTGCGTAAAAGCCAGATAAACTCCCAATTTTTCAAATGGGAAGTATAGCATTGTCATATATTGTTTGAAAGGTCTCTTCATTCTCTATTCAGAAATGTTATTGCTACAATTAAGATAAAATAAATTGAAATCATGTGGTTACCAAAATTCGTTTAAATACACTCAAAACTTATTGCAATATACTCAAAACTTATTTCATGTTGAGGTACTCATAATGAAAAAGTAAGCAAAAACCATAGCAATGTTCTTTTTAGATGGTATCATTTTAAAAACTGTAAATAATTTCCTTGGCAACGTTAGTTCAAAAGGCCTTGTCAACTTATTTTGTGTTTTACAACATTGTCATTGTTTAAATTTAGCTTCGAGCTTTTCAATGAGCCCATACACGACATAGGTATGCATTTGAAAAAAAAAGTTGGGAAGGGTTGCAGCTAAGGGTTGAAAAAAAATTTCATTTTATTGCCAAAAAAATGCGTACAACGTGAAAACAACTGACGTGTTTCAGCGTTTTTTACTAAAATACTGGTTAAAAAGATATTAATTTTATTTCGGACCTTTGCGCACCCATGTAGATATATAATGAGATGATTTGTGCTGGTGCCTCTGCCTAAACCAATATTGCTTGTGCCGCAGTATTACCGACACTCATCCCACACAGATTAGCAAGTCTGTTGAGTGAAGGGAGAAGGGGAGAAATAGAATCAAGCAGTGTTACCTTAAAAAATTAGTTTTGAAGGTGCTTTTGAGTCTGCTTCAAACTTTTACATTCTTTCAATTCTTTTGGAGGCTGTTGTATATTTTTGGGCCAAAATAAAGTGTGTTCAGTGTGAGTTTTGCTGAATCTAGAAACTTATAATGTGAGGTTAGTGGTATATCTTGTGGCTCTAGATTGGTGAGCATGTAGTTGAGGTTTTTGTTTGAATGTTTAAATCAAGGTTTGTAGGATATATAAATTGCGAACATTCAAAAGGTTCGCTAGTTATTACAATTTTCATGTGGAGAATTGTCAATTTTTCTTGTATATAATTTTGAGAATGGTATTTCGAATAATTTGAGTTTTGTTTATCACGCTAGTAAATATGCCCCTTCCGCTATGATGCAGTATCGTAATACTGATTCAATTAAAGAGTTGTAAAGTATAAGTAGAAAGACAACTAAAGACAACTAAACATTTTTTGAAAGATTGTAATTTGACAGTAATTACAGTTGGTTACAACTAACTTATTTTGTCAAGCAGGACGGTATTTATAGTAAAATAATTGATTACATGTTCAAAAATGAAGCAAAGAAAATAAAAGACTCTTTGTGTCGTTGTTTAGGAAATGCGTCTCACGAAATGGCGAATCAGCAATGTTAGCATTGACATTGATTCTGTTTATTCCATTTCACCTTGGTTATGAATGGAGAAGATCAATAAACAACATATAACATACCGATGAAGAGTTGCCGTACGCATTGTGCCCATCTTTCGAGTAAATTCATTATAATTTATGTATTACATGAGAGATGATGTCACAGCACATTTGTCTATCTGAATTTCCTTCCGATAGTATGCGTGTATCACTGTAATTATATATTCTTTTTTGCTTTTGTGGAGTTAAATGAACGTCTATTTCATTTTGCCAAGGGGTTACATGGCCTAAGAAGCAGAACTTTTGTATTACCTAAATACTGATTGACATATTTTCATATTATATTTCTAAATTGGAATTGAATGAGATAGAAAAAAGTGGAATTATTTCAACATAAATATTGATCTTTTGTTCCTCGCTGGTAAATAATTTTGATCACAATACGCAAACACAAAATTGTCATTCAAACCCCCTTCGAGTTTGGTTTTATTTTCTAATGTTGTATTCTATTTTAGCTATAATATATTTTGACGTAGGACACAAGAATCCAAAAATTATACTAAATGAAAATGACTATCTGATATACAGAAAACTTCCCAACAAAACAATATGGTCATGTACCCAATACCACAAGAGGGATCGATGCAAAGCGAAAGTCATGACAGGAGGAAGACAGGCCACTATTATTGGAGAGCACAATCATGGACTCATCCTGAGGAATAGACCACTGAAGAATATGTTGTCGCAGCGGGTTACGTTACGAAAGGCTGTTAAATACTTTGATTGATGTTCCTAATTATTTTAGAGTTAGAGGAAGTAAAATATGTTATCGTGGAATTATAAAAAATTATTTACTTAGAATTTGGCATAATCCTGAATCCATGATAAATGAAATTGAAATACACATTCTAGTTGATAATTAACTCAATATGGGGATTCTGTGATGAAAATTTAATGTATATGTTAATTTTAGAGTAAGAATAGCCGCAGTCTCACAACGGTCATTATTTGTAAAAATAGTTGTTTGTTGTTCCTCACCATCAACTGAATAGTTTGAAAATGAATTTCGTCGATACTGTACGCGTTTGTACAAAAAAACTCCGCATATTCCCTTATTTTTTGTGTCATATTGTATGACACAAATAATTTACGCAGGGTGTAATTTAAATCCACCAATAGAAATTATCCACCATCATTACCAAACTTACGAATAAAGGAAGAAAGTGATTAAATTCTTGACTAAAGTTGCCAATGTGCAGTAGCTTCAATTTCATGTTAAAAAACTTCAGCAAGAAAATTTTTTGTTGTTTTGATAGGCATAATACTTTTGACTGATTTGGAGAAATTGTTCTCGATGTTTTTTCTTCTAAACGTTCTTCTTTTCTTCGGACATTTCTTGTATAACGACGAAGAAGTAAAGCCAACATTCCCTCTTCTATAAAATATTCTCTTCTCCATTGAAATGTTATATTTTTATGATTAGAAAGTTTCTCTCAATAAAGTTGCCAGTGCGCGGTACGTTAATTTCAATAACAAGAAGCATACATTCGTGATGTTTTGACAGGCATGATATATCAACGGATTTGAAGAAAATATTCTTTTATTTCTTATAAAGCAAATATTAGTCATCAATTCAATATAGAAAGAAAACGTATATAGAATATTAACAACATTTGATAGTTATCGTTCCAAACTTGATGAAATCTAACAACAAAATTATAACTGACTGGTACCAATATTTGAATAGAACTGGCCGATACTTGATGAAAATCCATATTAAAACTAATTGATACAGTTTATTGCATGATTTTTACAATATGGGGTTTTACAAAAACTATACCATATCTTCCTCAAGCGTAGTTTACACTTGTAAAGCGAAACACGTGACGTGGTTTTTGTAAACCCCTTTATAGTGAAAAATCATACAATAAACTGTATTAATTAGTTTTTATAAAGCAATATATTCTGAAAGATTTATAAACTACCAATCTATTCACCCAATTACACAAAAATAATTGTCATCAACAATCCTAAACACAGTACTACACACTTAGCACATGAAAATTTTGAAAACCAAAACCTAAAACTAATAAAAACTATGTTACTCAAAAACTGCTATCCTAGATCTTTGATTAAAAAATTGGTATATTCCGACAGAGCAAATACACACAAAAAGCACCATTGAACATTAAATATTTCAAATACCGCAGGTCTGACACCGCAACTAGGCAAGGTTCCAGGAAATGAAAATTTTAAAATCAGTATGAAAACCCAGTTAAAAATCATTTTTTCACAAGATTAAAAACAAAAACAGCAAAGGACCTGAAATCTAGTATTATCTACATTGCTGAGTGTGAGAAAGTATATATAGGGCAAACAGGTAGGTATTTACAACAAAGAATGACTGAACATAGAAGGGATTGTAAAAATATAAACAACCCATTGAAAACAATCAAAAATAAAGCCTTGCAGGACATTGTAAGTCATCCTTTCATATTTTTGATTTTTATTCAATCATAGTTTTTGGACAAAAAACTATATTGAAAAAAGTCTTGAATGAAATGATTGAAATAATAAAGCATGGAACAAAATTTGTTAATAGATGGTCAGATATTGAAAATTGACACACCTCATATTTCAATCTTATATAAAAAAATTAAACAATAATTCCGAACGATTAATGAACGACTTTTTCAATTACAACTGTCATTTTTCGGTTTGGTGCACTCCTACAAAATCACATGTCAAATTTTTCTTGTAATTTTCTGGAAGTGTTAAGATTTATAAATTTTTTTATGTAAAAATGTACGAAATACATATTTATTGGATGAATTAATTTTTTGTTGGTTCGTCGAATATACAGAACGCTCTGATATGACCTGCCATAATTTAAACTGGATCATCATCTCCAGTAAATCTATATATATTTCCATATAATAACGTCATAGCGACAATCGAGATTGAAATTCCCACTCAATATTTCAAACTGCAAAAAAGGCGACGTTGCCAATCCATATCTCATGTGAATTACACCGTTCAGTGTACGCTCATGAGACCAGGGCTGAAACCTTCAAAAATGGTAAAAAGTGAAAAAAAATATAGTAGGATGAAATCCATTTGAAAAGGAAGGGAATATGATAAAAATTAAAGAAAAAATAAATTACGGGCGATCTGAGTTCCGGCAAAACTACAAGTCCTATGGAAAAAAGTTAAATGGCAGAGTTATAGGTAATAAAAAGATCTACAACTTTTGTATTTATAATTTTTTCACATAACCCCAAAATATATGTGAAAAATTAAAATAACCAACAGAGTTATTTGATTTGAAATATTTATTTTTTCACCTTATTTTGACTCAATATCAAAAAAGTAAACTTTCTATTGCTTTCTATTTGTTGAAATCTCTACTGTCTGATGGTGTGAAAAAGATATACATTACTATGGTAAATGTTCTCAGAAAATGCAAAATAACGAAAAAAACTCGAATTCGAATTTTTTTTTTCAATCATCACGTACAGATTTTAGCTATTTATCAAAATATACACTTCAATTACTCAAAAAACGTAAGATTCCATGTTACATTGATGAACAAAAAATGACAAATCGAAATATTCTACTATAATTAACAAACAAATAAGTTAATAAAGTCAATATTTAATAATACATGTACAATATTTTGAGAAGGTTGTAGACTCTTTTTCAAATAATATTTGTAGATGCCTATTTATTGCTGTTTTAAAATAATGTATATACCTGTGTGACCTACGGAAAATTACAGCCCATTTAAAGGTATTTCATAGAGAAGTGGGGAAGGAGGTAGGAGGGCCTGGGTCTAAAAATTTGTCAAATTTGGCCAATGTTTTTTATAAAAGAAATGCAAGTAAAGAAAATATAAAAAAAATGGATTACAATTGATCAAATCTATTTATGAAGGTAAAAATGAAAAAATTACAATGAATCAAACTAACTGACTGTTATAAGGAAACAAGTATAGCTGAGGCACCAGCCAATCTAATAATAACACTGATGATCTTCAAACAAGACTCAACCTCTGACGGAAGCAAGAAACTCTTTCGAAGGTTCGAAATAGATGAACATTTCAATCTAGCAGACCACTGTTATAATATTCATGCAGTCATTGTTAATTTTTCACAAAACGGACTCTGGCGGTAGTCGTGTTACGAAGTGTTCTGGCGATGTATTGAATCTATTGGAGCCTCTGGAGACACCCTACATTTTGTTTTATGAGAGAGAGGACATTAGCAGATCAAGATCTTCAGATGATGTGGTGCTGTAGGTTTTTCCGGGTTTTCCTGCAGCTGAAAAAGCAAATGCGCCACTGGATTCAATGAAGTCGCCCCGGATTACCAATTAATTTTTATTGTTGTTTTTATTTTTATCGTTGTTTTATAATTTCACGAATACATTTTTTATGAATAGCTGTAACGGTTGAAGTCGTCGTGGTATGAGCCAGGATAATTTTCTGATTTCGTGCAAACTTATGATTTGCATGCAGGTACATTTCTACCCTATATTCGAATTCAAGTAGGTTGTGAAATGAAGGTTTTCTTGATGTTACACTACACTACTATGTTCCTATATTCCTATGTTCCTATGATTTGCTTCATTAGCAAGGCTTTTCAAAACTAATGAGGTATCATCTAGTAACGTCTATAATCCAATTTGTTGCCCATAATTCTCATCAGAGATAAATTACCGGAATACAAACGTGACGAAAATGAGAATTTCAGATTTTCCTTGTAGCAGTTTCTCACGACTGAAAGTGAATGGACTCGATTTTGTGGTATATCTTTATCAATGTTCTTCATCTAAGTTTGGAAGATTCGATCGAGAAAAGCAAATGTTTGTAGAGAATACTCTGTTATTCTTATATATCTTAGTCTACAATTCATCTATGAAGAAATTGGATGTTAAAATGTTCAATACGGACATTTTTACAAGAAATTTTTAGATGTCTGAAAGAACTGAAATGTCACATAAGAATGTTTTTCATGAACCTTTTTAGTGTATTTCAGCCTTTGGCAATCTGAAAAATAAAGTAATAGAGATTTTTATACAGGTGTATAGAGGCCTAACTTCTAGTTCACTCCGATGAATTACTATGCAAATTATATACAATGCAGAAGTAAATAATCCCTCCCCCTAATACTTTTGCAACGGTATAAATTCACATGAAAAGCTATCATTTTTGGTATCTTTTTAGAAGAAAGACAACTGTAATGCATCAGTCGTCGCTGTGAGGGCGCTACCAACTATTTTTAATGGGAAGATGGGTCATGTAATACCTGGTTTGATAGATATATCAATTTTCTATCAAACATATTTTTTGAAATTAAATCAGTCGATTCTGATTCTATTTCACTTTTTGACGATAATGAAGTTTGTAACTTATGGAATGTGTCTGCTGTAATTTGGAATAGACTCCAGTTGTGTAACATACTTCAAATTTCACGAATTTTCAAAAAACGTCATATCAGATAATTTAGCAAGTCATTCTAAGGAAGCATAGTTTGACACAGTCATCTAGCCACTTCCGAACTGGCCTCATCTTACTGAAACGTAACATCAGTTAAGAACAGTAGGCAAGCAGACGTGGTGCCTTAGAAGAGCCAAAAACATCACTTGATTTGACGCCTCTAGATATTTTTGAGGGGATACAAGACATTTGAACTGTCTGATATAAAACTGCAGTTCATTTTTAGAACTCGTGGATAGAAAAAGAGGTGTTTGCAACGAAGTTACCGAGGGAACATTCCATAATGTAGGAATTTATAGGAGGGGGCTGAAGTGAGTTTTGAATACGTTTTTTTTTTAATTATGATATTTACACAGGTTCTCGAAACGAATTTAAAATTGTTAATCAATCGGAAATGGCTGATTCAAATTTCAAAAATTAAAAAGTATTGGATAGGGAACTTGAATACCTATCAAACGAGATATGATAGAACCTCCTTCTTCATTTGCATTCATACTGAATAAAATAATGATAAAAAACTTTTAAAACAAGCTTTTATTTAAGTGATCAAAATAAAATTTTAAATCGCATTAACCACATTCATTTACAGATGCCTAGAAGAAATCTTTAACTATTTAGTCAGATGAAATTTAAATTAAGAAACATTCTGACAGATCAACTAGGTACTGCAATAAATGTCAAACCCGATAAATCCTATGTGTGCAAAAAAGTTATTCAAGCTTAAAGTTCCACATTTTAAGCATTCATGGCACTTTTATTTGATTACAAACATTATGAATTGTTTACAAGTTTAGTAGGTGCCTACCTGATTACAAATTGAAATTATCGGGACAAGCTTTTATTATAATTTCAATTCTGCAAAGTCATAAATGAATGTGGTTAATGTGATTTGAAATTTTATTTTGATCTTTTAGGGCGCTTAAAAAAAATCTTGTTTTAAAAGTTTTTTATCATTATTTTATATTTTTTAGTTTCAATCGATAGTTATCGATCAATACGAAATTCCATCTATAAAACGGAGAGTCCTTCAACAGAAAAACTTGAGGAACCAATGCTAATGACGCCCATCTCACCAAATTACACAAGTCATGATATGCCTCTTGTGCCTGTTGCTCACATTGCGTGATGGACCCTCTTACTCTGGGAACTTAGAAGGTGGTAGATAATAATATTTTTTCAC
>WOGO01005648.1:0-12280 GCA_015342085.1 Leptinotarsa defecta
AAGTTATCAAAGAAAAACATTTTTCATTTTGTAACTTCGAGGGCCCGTAACTTGGTTACGAAGACTTTTAGGAAAAAAAGTTATATGAAGTACTGGTAATATTTTGACCCTATCTATACATTCCCGAGAGGAAAAGAGGAATTCCAGAGACACCCTGTATATCAAAAAAACAAATACCATGTTATTGAACGATATAAAATTGAATGTATAATATACCTTTCTGCTTGATTTGTAGTCTGACTTTATGACACTTGGTTTGCTTTGCTGACCAGTGGCTCCAATATTTTTTTGATCTCGAGAAAAAATCTTTCTTCAATTGTCGGTATCAAGTTCACTTCTGTACTCTTTTTGTTGCAGACTGTGCTAAATAATTTGATATATCAAAAATTATATCAGTGAAGTTAAGTGTGAATGAGTTGAACCTCAAAACGATGAGCAGCCACAGTTCGCCGCGTATTTCTAATATGTAATGCTCTTGGTGGAATCAAATGTGCTGAGTCACTTGAACGCTTCCCATTGAAGTATCTATGGAAGAGAGGCAACTCTCCAACTTCTCTTCGATGTTCCAGACTATCAAGGTTGTCAGTGATGTTCGCGTCTCCAATCAGTTGTATGGCTTCTTTCTGGATATAATCCAGTAGCTTTAGGGTACGCTTAGGGGCAGAGAACAATACTCCAAAAAGGCCTGATCTTAGCTTTATGAATCATCAAAAGTTGCTAAGGTGTGTACAGTTTTCAGGTACGGAACAGTGTTCAAAGATTTGAGAAGCATCCTTTGTAATTCTAGCGACATGATTGTGCTTCAGCACCTCGCGGAGGTGCTGTAGGGTCAATAAGAATTTTTATTTCATAATCGGCAGTTCATACTGTCTACAATTTCGACCTTCCAACTGTTACTGCTTTCAGTTTGGAATAGAGACCAATACATTGATGAATCATGAAATTTCCAAGATTTATATATGATCATATGTTTGTTTTGTCACTCGAGCAGTACAAATCGAAGTTGTGTTTCACTTGAGCAGCACCGAATAATTTTTAGATCATCTGGAACAGTTCTTAACAGAAACGGCGAATAATCTGATCCTTAGAAATCTTCATCAAGCGTGCCTTTGGTTTACGTAAAATCATGACATCACTAATATGTCCACTGAGTCATTTATCCGATAATAATTTTGACTGTTGTCTTTCATTTCACCTTCTCAATCAATAGCGTACCTCCTAAATGAGACTGTGGTGGTCCCAATATCATTGAAGTAGAATTTTCAGTTGATTCCCAACAGAAGAATACGCCTCCAGTTAAGTAGCAGTTTGGTGAAATAATTTTTTCCAGGTAATAATGAAATAAACCTAATAAATGATGCTAAAATCTGGAAGGCAATTATTTTACTCCTCTGAACTACAGTTCAATTTCCTCTTTGAATTGAAATTGCCAAATTAATGGTTTACTGACCTTCTTGAAATATGGAAGACCTGAAAAATCAGCAGTCGCCCATCATATTTTGCAACAAAACCATTCCATAGACTTCCGTTCATCAAGATTAGTTAGACAAGTTAACAACAACTTCTATCTAGATGCCTATGAGAGTGTAGAAATAAGTAATATTATGAATAACAATGATGGACCAATATCTGCTAGTATACTATATAGCTTGTTAAAATTTCAAATTTTAGATTTACCTGACTATTATACAGGAGAACTAGTGGTATGATGTGGACACTAAGGGAAAACAATAAAAAACTACAGTATAAATTAACATAATCTTTTCATTTATCAATGGTACTTTAGTGGCACAATCAACTACAATTTTGCATAGTCTTTGGACGATAATGTTTTCACAAATCTATAATAATAATAATTATTTAGGAGACCATAGAAAACCCGTCTTGTCCCGTACATGGGTTATGATGGGGAATGATAAATGGAGCATGATGGGGTTAACGGGGCAAGATGGGTTTCTTATTCATTTTCACAGAACATGCATATGAGAACTTCTTCTAAGTTTTCATCATCCACCCCCGCACATGCAGTATGAGCCCATCGCTCACAGACTTGACATTTTACCCAATTTTAGGTTGATTTCAGGTGAGTGTGGTTTGTATCATTGCAATAAAAACAAACGGTATCTTCTTGTCCTGAAGTTGATGGCCTCGTCTTTTTCTGAAGTTTACTATTTTTGGTAGTAACGTTCTTGGACGATTTACTATTTTAGCTGAAACGTCCTTTGATGATTTACTTCTTTTAGCCGAAACGTTCTTCGGCAATTTTAAAGCTTCAAATTCATTTTTATATGGAGTTGAGGTTATTACCGCTGTTTTACCTCTTCGATATTTTTTCCTTTGTTGGTTCATCAAAACTGCAGGTATTGGAAATATATCTTTAGGTTTCGAAACTAGAAGTTAAATCACGGCAGACGGCTCGTATGGGAGAACGAATTTGCATGGAACTTCCTGCTTGCACTTCAAATAATTGTGAACATTATTGTTGTGGGAAATCAGCATTGAATACGTTGATTTTCGGAAAGAACAGGTGCAAGAAGATCTTTTTGAATCGATTGAGTTTCAGGTGTAGGAGTTTGTGACTCTGAAGAGGGTTTCGCATAACTTGACGGGGATAGTATTTCAGGTGTAGTATGAGGCTCTATCTCCATATCTCCGCCGACTAAGCGTTGACAACGCTTGACGTGGTTGATTCTTGACGTCCATCATGTGGATCTATGTGTGGGTTGCTCTCTATCAACGGCAGGTTGATAGACCTTGACGTATTGCATTGTCTTGAAGTAATGGTATGTTTGTAGTTTCAGCAGCTATGAAATCAACATCACTAGAATTGTCTTGGTTGTATGGCCATATACCACACTTCCTGAAGCTGTTAACCGTTGTGGAGATTGTAGCTGCTGGCATGTAAACTTACTCAAATATTTCACTTATTTGGAACATGGTGATCACACGTACTGGATGCGATCCCTCCAATTTGAAACGGCATGGTCATAGCAAGTACTTGAAGGCCTTATGAAAGCTACATCAGCAGTTTGCAACTTATGTGTGTAATGAGGAGTGAAGCAAATTAATTCAACTCCATGTTTTCGTGCAAGATATATAACATCTAGATTTTGAGAATAACTCACATGTCCGTCTAAAAGCAGCAACACTTTATTGCTAGGAGAGGCTCTTGAAAACTGATGAACTGTATGAAACAAATAGTGAATATTTCCGCTGTCATCCAGCCTATTGAATTACATGCTGATGTTCCTCCAGGGGAAGCAAGGTCTAGCAACTCGGCTTTCATACGCTGTCTCGGAAAATAATGAGTGGAGGCATGTATGTCCCAGCGACAAATGTCTACAGTTACAGTTTGACCTCTCTCTGCAGAAGATAATTAGCCGACTTGTTTTCTACCTTTTGAAGCTATTATTTTGCTTTTAGTTTTTGAAACAACAGAAATGCCAGTTTTGTCACAGTTATAGATTTTATCTGGAGTTCAATGTAATGCTGGTAAAATTTTCCAACTGCTACTCTATTGAATCCCATAGCGCGAGCTGATGCCGATCTTGCCTCTGGTTTACGAATCAATAATTCACGATAGCGTTTTAAAAATCCTTTTAGCCCATCAACACATCCAATCTCTTTCTCTCTATTAGAATTGTGCTTTTTATTATTTATTTTGGCCAAAAAAATACAAAATACAAACGTATTATTATCCTTAGAGCCTTTTGTGGAACAAAATGGGGTGCAGATCCAAATATCGCCCTAATATTTTATACCGCATTCATACGTTCAACATACGGAAGTATTTTTTATAGAGGTTCTGTAGATACTCACTTGAAGAAATTGGAAGTAATAAAAAATAAATGTTTGAGAATATGTCTGGGGTATCTCCCGTCAACGTCAATATCAGTTATGGAGACGAAGCTAAGGAACCTCCTTTAGACTTAAGAAGACAACTGCTCAGTGACAAATTTGTGACAAGAATCAAAGCAAAATCTTCAAATTTGATTCCCAAACTCCATCAACTTACAATTTTCACACTCACTCATCGATACTGGTAGAAAAAGAAAACGAATTTGTTGGTAAAAAGTTTCACCAGATAGTCTTCTTATGATAAAACGATCTACAAAACCTATAACCTTCCATACTATACAGAAGATTACGACATAATATTCCACGAGTTTGAAGTACATTATTAGGAAATGAATAATATAAGTTGTGAGGGAGAGTTTTCAGAAATAATCAAGAGGCTGTGGCCAAATGCAGATTATATCTACATAGATGGATCAAAAATATCAGAGAAAACAGAAAACAGGCTTCGCATTCTATCATTCATATACCAAATATTTTGAAATATATATACTTCCCAATGAAGCATCCATCTACACTGCAGAATTGAAAGCCATACTTTTGGCAATGAAATATATTCTGACACAAAACAGCATTCAGTTAATAATTTTCCCTGATAGCAAGAGTGCCGGGGATCGACTGAAAAATTTCCGAAATCTTAATCAATTTTTTGAATCGAAAATAAAAATCGCCAGAGCCCATAAATCAATTCTCTTACAAAATAGGAAGATATCTATAATTTGGATAAAAAGACATTCCGGAATAAAAGGAAATGAGGTAGTAGATAGATTAGCAAAGCAAGTCACTGAAACAGGAGAAGAGTCCATTCACACCTTTATTCCGCATACCGATTTGAATCGATTTTACAAGAAAGATTTGAATGAAAATTGGCAAAATCAATTCAGTGAATCTCAGACAGGCACAAACTTCAAACAACTCTTCCCAAAGATTATTGGAAATAGATGGTTTGAACTAGAGAGCGACAGAAGATACATAAATACAATAAACCGTTTATGATCAAATCACGCTATCTGCCCAGCTTTCAAATTCAAAATTGAATTGACAGATAATCATCTATGCTCATGTGGACGTTATGGCGATCTCAATCACTTCATGTTGGAGTGCTCGCACCACATCCACAATATGAATACCCTTTACTCTGAATTGAAATTTCATAATATATTTTTTCCAACAAACTTAAATTGTATGTTAACTTCAAACAACAGAAATATATACAAATTATTATACAATCAACTAATAAGATGCAAAATTGAAGAGTGAATGATTGATTGTAAATATAGTTATAGTACTACTAACAATATATTCAAATGTAAACAGAAATTGAATCAATGTACAAACGCATTGAAAAAGTTTAAAAAAAATAATAATAATCTAAATAAAATAAGGGAAAGAAAAATATAAATTAAGGAAAAGAATTGAATTTGAAAAGAAGAAGGCTACAAAAGAAAAAATAAATACAAAAACAAACAGAAATAAAAAATTCAAAAAGCAAAAAACGAGAGGAAAAAATCTATGTTTGAGCTACTACTCAATGTTACTTTCAAAGACTTTTTTATTAAAACGTCCTTGGACAGGGCTCTGTGATTTGGTTTTTTAAAATTGGAAAATATAGTTATTGAATGAACCTTGAAGGTGTTTCATTTAGATGGATGACAGGCATCACAGTTTGTCTCACAATTAGTGTATTAAAAAAATCAGTGTTATAAATGAGCAAAATTATTTTGGCTTCGAATCAGAAATAAATAATTTTCCCCATCTCTTCAATATGATCTTTTTTCGTTAGGTATAGCACATCATATGACGTATTTCTGTTTTGCCAAAAAACAACAATAAATGAAAAAAAAGTCATTCGTTAATGATGTCAAAAATTCATCTATTCTTGATTTTCACTTTTGTTAATAGGTATATATTATCTGGATCTTCCAGAATGAATTGGTAATGAATTGTATTGGTAATATGCAATCTAGTCGTCATGTTCTGTGTAAATTGATTTGAAGATAACAATGTTACCCAGGAGAAGTTAGCTGTGATACTACCCGTAGAGCTATCATCTGAAACGCTACTTAATTCTTTTGAGACATAACAAAACAATTCAATTCATATTGTTCATATGTCATAGGTCTACAAAAAGTCTGCGGCAGCATATGTACTTCAAGGATGCTATAAGAGTAAAACATGTAGGCATGTATGTTCTGGTACCCGTGTGAAGCTTACTCAAGTCGCTAGTTTATGAAAGAAATTACTTACGTTTACATTCATGTGCATTCTGAGCATTAGCTCTGCCCCAAGGAGCATCATTATAGAATGGCAAGCATTCGTTGCAGTCTGGGCCAGCAGTGTTATGTTCGCACCTACATATTCTTTTCTGTCTGCCGTTTGGTTCTCGTGCTAATACACACTCGGATGCGTGTCCGTTGCATTTGCATCTTGCACCCACAGCTACATCAGCGATAGCGTAGAAATAGGATTTCAATACCTTATCATCTCCAAAAACTTCATCTCCAAAAGTATTGATTCTGTCCAGAGTTATCATTATCTCCGTGGCTGTGACCCATTCCTAATCAGGAAAAAGTTTAAAATTTGTCAATTTCAATGCATTCGATTATAATGATGATGAATCGTTTATTACTAGCTATCAAATGTATCACATGTGTATGTATGTATGAGTCGATTTTAAAAATATTAGTAAAACGAAAGAAGTAATAGTAAATCGTCGGAGGGATTCTTCTATAAAAAAACAAAAAAAAATTAATGATTTCTCAAAATCTACCAATATCACGAATAAATGATTTATACATATTATAAGTGAGTTAATAAATCTAAATAAAAAAAAATATTTACTATTGCCCAGAATTAGGGATAAACTGCTTGCCAACCACGGGTCTAGATCCTTTTGGTCGGTTGGTAAAGCTGTAAATCGAAACTTCACAAAATCGACAATTCCACCACCAATACAAGCAGATGGTTCAATTGAAACAACAGCCATAGATAAAGCACATCTACTGGCTGAACAATTTGCGTCCCACTTCGCTGTCGATTTTCTGGGAAAGGCACCACCCACTATCATACTTAAATAATGCGCAAATTGAACTCGCACCAGTATTTTGCAGATTTTTCAACCTGTATTATAAGAAAGGGGTTTTTTTCTTGTTGGAAGATTGATCGCATTCAGCCTATTCCCAAAAATAGCAAGAAATACCTTCAAAATAACTACAGACCAGTCGCTTTGCTATCAGTGATATCAAAAATCATGGAGAAAGTTGTAAATCACCATGTCCTCAAATATTTGGAAGGCTTCAACATCTTGAGCGATTTGGCTTTCGGAAACAAAGATCAACAGGCGACCTTCTATCGTATGTCATTCATATTTAGAATGAAGCAATCAAGAAACATGAAGAATCAAGAGCTGTTGTGCTTGATATTTCTAATGCCTTCGACCGGTTGTGACATAAGAGTTTGCTGAACAAACTTCGATTCTATGGCTCGTCGGATCATTGAGAACGTTCCCTGCAAGTGACCGTCGACAGATAAGTCTCGAATACTTTCACTATCAACGCTGGTGTTCCCCAGGGATCCATATTGTCCCATTTTATTGTATCAACAACTGATTAGAAAGAAGCAATAATCCAATATATTGTTCTGCTGATGACAGCACACTTGCCTCGCCATTCCATTTATATTCGAGGGCATCGCCTGCTGAGGCACATCTTCATCGGCAGCAGGTCGTTGCATATCTCAATGAGTATTTAGAAGTGATTTCGAATTGGAATGAAAGTAACCAGGTTCAATTCAATGCCACAAAAACCTAGGCATCGGTTTTCTCCAAGAAGATAAATGTCTCCGAACCGGATATAATAATGTCATGTCAGACAATTCTGCTTTCTGCTTCGATAAGTTTGTTGGGGGTTGAAATGGACACCAGTATGTCTTGGCATAATCATGTCGCTGGAATTGCAAAGGCTGTGTCTGAAAATTTTGAAACACTGTTCCAAACCAGAAAACTGTACACACCTCAGCAACTTTTGATGTTTTATAAAGCTGAGATCAGACCTTCTTTGGAGTAGTATTCTCATGTATGGAGCTATGTCCCTAAACATTTCCTGAAGTTGCTGGATTGAAAAGAGCCATCCACCTGATTTGAGACGCGAACACCACGTGCACCCTTGATAGCCTGGAACATCGAAGAAATATTGGATATTTGTCTCTTTTCTATAAATACCTTCACGGAAAGTGTTCAAATGACTTGGCACATTTGATTCCACCAAGATTTCACCAGAAATACGCGACGGAATGTGGTTGCTCATCGTTTTGAGGTTCAACTCAGTACACCTTGAACTTTACTGTTCAAGAACTCTTTCATCTGGATATCTGCGTTTATGTGAAATAAACTTCCTGAGAACGTTTTTCCAAATGGATTCAATCTACAGCGATTCAAATCCAATGTGAATCGCTACTTTCGCACAGGCACCACTCTGAGAGCGCCTTATGGATTTTCCTGTAGTGCTTGTGTTTTGGGCATAAAAAAATATCATTGGTGGTTGAGCAAATATTGTTTTTTTTTGTAAGAATTCATAGACAAAGATAACTCAGGGATTTCCAGAACAAAGGCGTTTGAGCTAATCTGATACAAAAAGGGAAATTACAATATTATGTTGGAAATATGAATGCTTTCTCCTCAAGTTGATATCGTGAACATCTGACCTGTATGTGATTCACCTGCACAGATAATAATATGTAGTAGTTTTGAGAATTTTACAAAAAAAATTACGGGAATGTAGTAGACGACGATTGGACATCAGTCAACGAATTTCTTTCATCTTGTAAGGAATCCTTTTTCTTCTCCAAAGATCGTGAATTTGGCGCAAATATGAGTTCTGAACTTTTTGAATATCATAGCCATCATACTTTTGAAAAATAGGGGCATAAACAATGTCACAATGGTTGAAATGTGATCGAATCACTGAGTATGATAACAATTTTTGTGTATTTTTATTGCGTGTATTTTCGGTGGAAATTCAATAACTTTAGAGCTGCGCGCACTGTTTTCATTTTTGAAGTGACATGTTCACTCAAAAATGGTACAAGTTCATTGATAGGCATCTTCCGTGTCGTTCACATTGAAAAAGACGCATTCGAATGTAGTCGGCATATAGTTGATAATTATAGTGGAGAAAATGGTCTTTTATATACAATGTATACAAAAGAGGATCAAGGATGCTGCCTTGTGGTACACCTTGCGTTATTGCTAAACAACCTCAGAGTTCAGCATCAATTTCTACTTGTTTCTGTGTATTCATTCATTTCACAAAATGTTTACAAAAAACCACATCAGTACACCACCTAGGTAGATTCATTCTTATACTGTGATTTTCCATTCAAACAGTGGAATATTTGAACATGAACATTGTGATACTGAATTTTATTTTCGATGGAGAAGCTATTTTTGATACTTGTTATCCACTTAAGTATAATAGACTTAGCCGTCAAAGATCAATTAACAATGAAATCATCTAAAAGATCAATTCGTTCAGGCCGATGGGCTATAAGTATGCCCACTGACTATATGTAAGAAGCAATTTTTTCCTTATACGAGGAATTGGGCAAATTTTGGATATGCAGTTGGTTACCTCGTTCACAGGTAGAAGAGCCATGACAAACCTGTTGTTTGTTGTCCACTTTAGCCTAGTCCGATGAATGATACTCTGAAGGAATTCGATTTTCAATTAGGGGAAATCATCGACTTTATGTTGATGATAGACACTACCTTACAGAGTGGCCAAACAGCCCGATACCGGTCCGAAAGTGTGCCCGTTCCAAAATTGAAGGTCGACTCTTCAAGTATGCCCACTGACTATATGCGAGAAATCATCAATGATATTAGGGGAAAAGCAAAGAAAAAATTAAGGATATATCACTGAACCCCAACTCAATAAATCATTCCTACTCTTCCATTGCGCAAAACTTTGGTAACAAAATAACACACACTCATGAGCCTTCGAAAAAAATACGAACAATACACAATAAGTGAAAGTATCATCTTGTATGACACAAATATTCATGAACTAATAGAAATCTGATAGATATCCAAAATAAGAACATGGCTTGCTACGACGAAATTTCAATCGAGATAATACAAAACATTTCCTTATGTTCCTTAATGTGCTGATTTTACTAATAAATATCTCTTTCCGTACTGGCGAGTTTCCCTCATGTTTGAAAACCTTTATTGTGCATGAAGGTGGATATCTGGATAACCCCTCTAATCTTCGGCCTATATCTCGTGTTGCAACCAATGCCAAAATTATCGAAAAAATAGTCAAGAAGCGTCTGTTAAAATTTTCGAACTTACATGATATAATCAGTGTCAAAGTCAAAATATCTAGTAAATTCACTCTCTTTGCAGATGATACCACTATACTATGAAAAGGCAAACAGACCGGGGAATTACATGATATAATATCTACAGACTTGAAAATTGCAAAAGTGTGGTGCGATGCGAACAAAATATCTTGCAACGCAGAAAACACCCACTTATTCTCTGTCAGATTCTCGAATAATGAATCTGAATTTGACAAAGATGGGAAATGAAGATTGCACTTAATTCCAAGGTGTGCTCATAGACAGAAATCTTGAAATTTGATGACCATGTTAAACAACTCAAAAGCAAGATCTCTTCTGGTTGCTATGCAGTAAGAGTAAGTTTTTAAGGAGCTAAGACCAGCTTCGACCAAAATGGCATATTACACTCTTTTAGATTCCCACCTTCGTTGTGGAATACCTTTTTGGGGAATGTGTAACTCAACAATTCTCAATGAATTGCTCATTTTACAAAAAAGATCCATCAGATACATATATAAAATCAGACCCTGTGAGTCATGCGGAAATATTTTCACAAGTAACAAAATACTTACTGTTATAGCATTATTGATTCTGGAGTCGGTCTGCTTATAAATATAAATAAATAAATATGAATCAAAATTTTCCCTCAACTCATAATCATTATGCTACCCGCAACAATAGACACATACTGAAACTCCCACTACCTACTAAAAATGTCACCAGAGACTCTTATTTTCTATATTTTTTGGCAAGATCTTCAATCACTTATCAGTTAATATTAGGCCCCCAAACTTGAATGAAAGTTAGTTGAGAAAAACTGTAAAAAAATTTTTTCTGAGAGAACCTACTACTAGTTGCATGAATTCTGTCATTCATTTGCATCAACTTTGCATGCAATGTTCCATATTTCAAGTACTCTGTTATGTTTTTTCCATCTGTACTATTTGTTTATTTTATTCTCCTGACTGTCCACTACGTGACATACGTAATTCAGGTTATTAGTAGATATGACATATGTTTCATTTACATTCAAGCTTTGACAATGAGATTGTATGACTTCAATAAATAAAGTAAATTTATTATTTTCATCATTATTATCATAAAAACGTAACACGTGTTTACTGTAAAGACACGCCTGCAGAAGCTGTTGTATAGCGAAACACGAGTTGAATATTTGTGAAACTGTTCAATGAAAATCTCTCAATAAAGTGTTTCTTGAATACGTAATGAATTTTCATCAAGAATCGGCATATTCCATCATATATTTTATACTTGGATGAAATTGGGTAAATTTCAAGAGGATAAAAAGGTAGTACAGTAACGAAGGGGCAGAAGGTGTAAGCGTTGGCTCAAGAAATCATACAAAACAAAAAATGTTGGAATTTCATTTCGAATTTTGTAGGTAATTTTAACTATTTTCACACTTGTAACGTCAGCTGATATGAATATGTTGTAGAACTTTGGTTCGAAATGGAAAAGACATCATTGTATATGCGGTTTTCTGAAATGAGGAGTCTGTAGTGACGGTGATTCATTATATTAGGTTATATCAATCACTTGCTTTCTAACCCATCTGTATTTATGAAAATATGAGGCTTCGATAAGTGAGTAGATCAGTGGTTCCCAAACTATGGGTCGCGACCCACTAGAGCTGATGGGGTTTGTTTGAGAGGGCATTCTCCACTTTGGTATATTTAAAAAATAAATATAGAAATGGGCTTTGTGTGGAAAGTGACCTACGATTGAAGAGTTCAACTTTCAACCCAGATATAGAATCTCTTGTAAATCGTAGGCACCAACTCCACAAGGCGTACGAATTACATAGGTTTCATTTTTTTTGTATTTGTTTAGTTTTGAGATTCAGAATCAAAAGTCTTTTTTCTTTCTGTATTTCATCTTCAATTATATCATCTTCAACATTTTTTTCCAGAGGCGTATTCCTCAATAGTGAATTTTCACGATAATAATAATAAAAATATTTTCAGTAATATCTAATAACACAACACAACAAAGTTTTTGTTTCGGGGTTGAAATTAGATGATTTTAATGTATTTCCACGTGTTAAAACCGAAAGTGACCATAAAAA
>WOGO01005649.1:0-12280 GCA_015342085.1 Leptinotarsa defecta
AGTCCCATACCACAGGTTTACCGTATTTCCATGGTATGAGAGACATGCCATCTGGTCGTTTACCATCATCTCGACTGGTACCTAAGGGTTCCAGAATTGCAGGAACATCCGCTGACAACATAGCTCGTTTCAATATGTCGTTCACTTCAATATTAAATTATTTATAATATTCCAGGTATTCTCTCATTCATTGTTTGATAGTTTCTGGAAAAAATTGTTCTACTATATCATTCTTTCTAGAAATGCCATAGTCAAACTTTAACTGGCAAACAGATTTCATGGACATTCTTTTTAGTGGCATCATGCCGCGACGTATATATTTTCAATAATACTAGAAGTTTCCACTGAAAATATATTGGTTGGTAATCGTAATGAATTAATGTTTCTGAATGTTACCTATACATTTTCTTTTCGATATAAATTTTGATGTTGAGAGTTTATAGCTTCATTTTCATTCAATGGAATCACTTGCAACCGCAGTTGAATTAGTTGTTTCAGCCTCAGACGTACAAAAATATCGATTCTGCATTTGAGGCACTTCGAGAAGGATGTTGGGGTTTCAGCGCCTCACGATTTCTAGACAGAAAAGACACGTCACTGCATTGCGGTTCTTACAAATTCTACTTGATGTTTCTGAATAAGTTGGACTGATAATATAAGTCGAATAAATGTCGTTCAACGATTTACTTTGGACCTTTGTAAGTAATCAAATAAATTTCGTGTTCCTTGATTTTTTCATTGATGACGATTTCCTATTTTCTAGTTTCTTTCATTCAATGCCAGCTGTGGAGTCGTTGAGGAATAGCAGAATATACAACTAGTATTGGAATGATATGAATGTAAGAATTTTTTCGAATATCGAACTAAAGGCCACAAAGTATTTCAATTTCATGATCTATAGTTCAAACTATCAGTCAGTCGTAATCAACAGTTTGAAGTGTCAAATGATTGTTAACGAACGACAGTCCAAACCGTCGATCAAGTGTTGTCTAACCGACAATTTTAACTGTCGCTTATAGACATCGACAGTTTGAACTATCGATTATAGGTAATTGATAGTTCAAAATGTCGATTATGGTAAGTCAAAAAACTGAACTGTTGATTTTTTATTATCAGCAGTTTCGACAGTCGATTAGAGTCAATCTACAGTTTGTACTGTCGATAATGACTAATCGACAGTTTGAACTGTCGATAATGGCTTACTGACAGTTTGAACTGTCGATTATAGATAATCGAAATCGAACTGTCAATTAAAGATAATTCCTACTTTGAACTGTCGATTACGGGTAACCGACATTTCGGACTGCCAATTTTAGATAATCAACAGTTTAAACTATCAATTATAATTAAACGACATTTTGTACTGTCACTTATATATGAACCACAATTTGAACTGGTTCTGCTACACTTTCCTAATTTTCAGATGAATATATCAGTGAACTCATAATTATTCTTCATTATTTTGTTATTGAATTAGATTCATTGTATAGGAAATCGTCAACTACCCTGGAAAAAAAATCACAAAAATGTCAAGGTCCAAACTTTCAACTCAACCCATCAAAAACTATACACTAGAAATTCATTTGGGAATCAACATTTTGGAAAAAAACGAGAGTTTGTTATAACCGTCTGCCATTCATGGAACTGGAAGGCTAGGTTACACAACCCACAAAAAAATAATTGGCAGACGGTTACATGATATTCTGGCTGAAGCATGAATTTTTTATTCAACAAAAAAAGTTAACCAAAATCAATTTTTCACCGTCTGCCAAGCACATTGTAGACTAACAGTAGCATGAAATGAACGAATTTTCAGGCAGATGGTTTGACGGTGTTTTGTTAATTTGTAGTCATTGGTTGATTACCAATTTTTTTACAGTGTCTCTGAACCATTTTTTACCGTCTAAAACTTGGTGAGATATAAACTTCAGTATTAAAAATACAGAGAAAAAAGAATGGCAGTCGAATAGACCGTGTTTATACAACTGAAAAATATGTTTTAATTTGTTGAAAAAAGTAAAACCTTTTAACGACATTTTACCGTCTGCTTTTGTTACGTTTTTTTTGCAAATTGAAAAATATTTTTCAGATGTATAAACACGGATTCGTCTGCCGATTGATAATTAGTCTACTTTATAATCATATATATTGCAAGGAAACAATGACAGACGGTGAAATGTTGGTGAAATTTATTAATTTTTTTGCAAGTTCATTCGCGTCTGCCTATACTTAAAACATTGCCAATTTGTCTGCCAAGAGTTGTCGCAGGACATTTTAATTATGGAACTTTATTACATTTAAGAGGCAGACGGTGAAAAATGGTTCAGAGATACTGAAAAAAAAGGTAATTAACTAATGTCTATTAATTAATAATACACCGGCAAACTGTCTGCCTTGTGAAAATTCGTTTATTTCATGCTATTGTTAGACTACGCTGTGCTTGGCAGGCGGTAAAAAATTGATTTTAGTTAAACATTTTTCTGATTAAATGAAAAAATTAATGCTTTAGTCAGAACACCATGTAACCATTTGCCAATTATTTTTTTGTGGGTTGCGTAACCTAGCCTTCCGGTCGCAAGAATGGCACACGGTAAAATGGTGGTCGAAGAAGCTTTTTTTTATGCAAACTAGAGTTGATGTTTAAACATGTGTAACAGGGAAAAAAATTCGTTCAACGCATAATACTGTTGCTTGTGGTTGTAAATATTTCCTCTGAAAAAGGCAGACGGTAAAAATGGGGTCAACATTTCTGTCACGGGCTCCCGATTTATTTATAGACGAATATATGTGGGAATATTCGGTTTCTTGAAAATTTCGTGGCAAGTTTGACCAGGTCATACATCCTCGAAGATGCGAATGATTTTCTTCAGAGTCATGTCCATTACCTAACTCTGCTCTCGATGTAGAGGAGGCTTAATAATTGTGTCTGTGTTAATATGACATACAAAACACATAGAATAGGTCTTAATATCAAGCCACGGGTTATCCTAATTTCAGTAGTATTTAATTTTATTTCCTGATAGCTCAATAAGAGTTTCGATTTCCCAAGCATTTTTATAGAAGTATCCGCCATCAGATATATTGTTTTTTTTATGACATAATGAGGTAAAACATTTCATCCCGCATTTTTAGGATCATTGATAAAATCTATGATTCATGCATTCAAAACTTCTGGATTTTAGTATTATCTACTTATGACAATAAATTAACCCATATATATTATCTTCTGTGATGAAAAGAAGAGAAGGAGACAAAATCTGAACTGTTATTCATATTGCTGTCGACAATTTATATTAAATAGATTTTTTTCAGTAAGTTGTGGATCGTTCATCAACATTATTCAATTATGTCACAAAATGTCGAAATATTGAGGAGAGGTAAGAAAAAATGTTTCACAAATAGTTTTTGAACTTCATATAGAGCAGTTTCCATGAAACTGATATCACGCATATCAATTTTAAACCCTTTTAACGATTTTCATGGATATTCATGGTTGAGATTATCATGGTGAGATTGATTCAACTCTTGAATATTATTTTCACCTGAGCAAATTCACAATCCCAGTAAAATTTGAATACTCCAAATGAAAGTAACAAATCCTTCAAGTGATATGTTTGTTGGTACTTTGTAAGATCATATATATGGTTAGAGAACGAATTTCTCAAAAATTACATGAAACTGTATCCATCTAGATTATATTGAAAAATTTTGGTTTCATTTATTTTTCATTTATTCTAGAACGGATCATGTTGTCGGACATACTTGTTATCATAACTACAATAATTTCAAATGATTCGTCAATATCACTTTTTACCGAGTATTAGATAGTGAAATTGACCAAAATATTTTTGTGAATTACCCCCTGAAAAATAACGCAGGTCGCCGCTGGTCTTCGTCAATCGATTGTGACGGGGCCAAGGTCGCGTTTAACTCGATTTGCGTTTCTCGATCATTCTAGGTGTCGCGTCACTTCTAGATATTTCCGGAGACTTTCATCGTTTTTTGGAGATTTCAATTTGATGTATAAACACTATCAAAATGCAGATTGGGAAAGTATAGTGCGGTACCAAGTGATCTAATGGGGCGATAGACATTTGAGTATTAGTCTGAACATTCAGTTAAAGCGTTTGTATTATATCGTCAGTGTAGCATTGTAATAAAGTTTTATATCGAGCTTTTTTCTCTTAATTGACATTTATATTGTTACCTGATAACCGAACAGTCTTCCTGACCCTTGAAAAATAATTTGAGGGTATTAAACGTTGTTGTGAGTTTTTAGTAATTCTAATGAGATCTGATCTCTTCAGAATTCAAATCCCGTGTGTCTATTCCCCATCTCATACTGAAAACTGATAGTTTTGGAGGCATCTCTTAAGACTTCTAATCGAATTACTTTTGTATAATCTCTTGTTGAGCTTTATCAACTATCGCTGACCACCAGTAGTAATCCTCTTGTGTGAGCTCTGGGA
Source organism: Leptinotarsa defecta (assembly GCA_015342085.1). Lineage (NCBI taxonomy): Eukaryota > Metazoa > Arthropoda > Insecta > Coleoptera > Chrysomelidae > Leptinotarsa > Leptinotarsa defecta. The sequence continues at coordinate 4,470 of WOGO01005649.1, forward strand.
GTGACATTTCATGATTATAGATTTTGTTTTCTTCTAGTGCTTGATATTTTGTTCTTTCTAGGTCATAAATCGAACAAACTCCACCGCTGGACAAGTTTAAACTTTTCATTTCTCGGAAAAAAGGCTAGCTACTGCCTGACAATACTTTTTTCGGTATGTCAGTAAAAATAGGTTTGACAAAATGTGGTTGACAATATTTCTTGATGAATGTTGTTTAATTCACTTTTATGGTACTACTGATTCAAATGAATATTTCGCAATGTACTCGATAGGTGCCAGAATGTTTGCTTTTCATAATCTTCTTATAGGGATTTCTGAAAAGTACAATCTGCAAGAAATAACCAGCATGTTCGAAAATAATGTGTTCAAGAATTGACTACGAACCGGATATAATAGTGTCAGGTCAGACAATTCCGTTTTCTGCTTCGATAAATTTGTTGGCGTTTAAAATGGACACCAATATGTCTTGGCATAATCATGTTGCTTGAATTGCAAAGGCTGCTTCTCGAAAGCTGGAAACACTGTTCCGAACCAGGAAACTATACACACCTCAGCAACTTTTGATGGTTTATAAAGCTCAGATCAGACCTTCTTTGGAGTATTGTTCTCATGTATGGAGCTTCGCCCCCGAACATACCCTGAAGTTGCTGGATTCCATCCAGAAAAGAGTCATCCGCGTGATTAGAGACGCGAACATCATGCGCAACCTTGATAGCCTGAAACAGCGAAAAAAGTTGGAGGTTTGTCTCTCTTCTATAGATACTTTCACTGGAAGTGTTCAGGTGACTTGGCATATTTGATTCCAGCAAGAGCAGTACATATCAGAAATACGCGACGGACTGTGGCTGCTCATCGTTTTGAGGTTCAACTTAGTACACCTCGAAATGTCTTTCTTCTGGAGAACTGCGTTTATATGGAATAAACTTCTTGAGAACGTTTTTTTAAATGGATTTGATCTCCAGCGATTAAAATCCAATGTGAATTGCTAGTTTCGCACAGACACCGGACCTCTGAGGGCCCCTTAAGGATTTTCCTGTAGTGCTTGTGTTTTGTCTTTGGAAAAAATCCCTTGAATACGCTAGACATTTTTTCAACATATTCTTCATTAAAAAACATTGACGAAATTTTAAAATTGAAAGGTTACTATAGAAAGCATCCATTTTTAGTTTCATAATCTCGAAACCCTTATATAAATAATGAAAACAACGTCATATCTGATTAAATATTTGGAATCACGTTTTTATCTATTGATAAAAATTGCTTCCACACGAAAAATCTACACACTGGTTTTATTGGAGAATGACTCACAGTGTTTCAAGACCTGCAAATATCTGTCATTTATTGGTTTCAGAAAACCTAATAATTCACAAAATAATCTCCAAAAGATTCCAAAATAACAAAACCTGATTTCATTGGTTGAGCATATATGATTATATCAAGTTGAAGAATAGGAAAGAATCAGCATACAATGATATAAATCATGAAAAAATTTCGGAATATGAGTTTACTGGGTCACTTGTGCAAATAGAAAATTACAGAAATGTCACTTCCATAATTTCATTTGTTTCCTGTTTTATACGAATGAACATAAACTGAAATATTTGGTGGTCAAAAAAATAGCAGATATGTAGGTGGGATGAACCACATGAGTTTTTCTTGAATTTCGTGGGCTATAACAACTTGGCAAACAGGTCATGTATTAGTTTGTTCTACAAATGAACTGAAACATAAATACGAACATTCACAGCCCTAATGAAAAAGCTAGCAAAATGCACCAGATTTGTGATTAGAGTAATTCACTAGGGTAATGATCACAGAAAACACTTTTTCCTCACCAGAATAAAAATGCTGTCTCTCGACGCGCGTTTCGCTAATTGAGTAACCGTTATCAGGATATGATTGGGACAACTTCCAACAAATATGTTGAATGTTTTTATATGAACCTATACATAATGAGGGTCAATGAATGAATTCCTGAAACCTAATGTTATTTGACTTCACTGTTGACTTCACTGCACAACAAAAAAAGCAAATAACACGTCATATTGGTGGGGGGAGGATTAGAACCGGGAACAAATTTCTGAACGATCCATACACCGCTCCCTTCAAGGTTACATCACCTTGACTTCACCAAACAACAACCAATAAAAAAGCAATTAATACGTCATAGTGGTGGGGGGAGGCTTAGAACCGGCTCAAATCTCCTACTAAATAATATTGCAAATAATTTATATTAATTTACAAGCCATAAACATGAGAAATAAAGGTAAAACTAAAAATAAAAGCGAAAATAAAAGTAAAATTAAACATAACACTATGATTTTCACAATATTAGTTTCAATTTAACAAATAAGAAAATTTATTTGAGTAGTAATTATAATCAGTTAGCATTATGATGATAAATTGATAATTTGTTTGATTACAATGTTTCTAAACATATTTTGAGTTATTGACCAGTCCAGATCAATGAGTGTGTTATAATAATTTGCCAGTCGTTACATGGTTGCAAGAGGAGCTCTAGTAGTTCTATGTAAAACAGGGATATTAAATGTAACAGAAGAGCGCATTCTCCTTGGAGCAGTAAAGAAAGTAACGTTGGTAAATTAGTTTTATTATCAATAATTTTAAACAAAAACAGCAAAATGTTGAGCACTCTTTCAATCTTCCAAAGATATAATTTTGAATTCATGTTTAAGATGGGGATATAAATGATGATTTTTATGATATAGGTATTTGTTTTCAATTTTCTCTAGCAAGAATAATGTAGTCTAGTATTCTCCATGCCAAATTATTACACCAAATTCTAGTTCATGACGCTTTCAAGCAAATCTGAATCGTCGTTGACGTCATCCATCAATTCCTGAGCGATGCTCATACGACTTTTTTTGGTAAAAATTCAGCAATTTTACAACGGACTTCGCTGCCAGATGCTTCATGACCAAAAGTTTCGAAAAAATTGCATGACATGAGCCAACCGTTATGCCAACATCCTCAAAAACTTCTTTAATAGTAACTCGACGATTCTCCATAAAAAATTTCTTCACTTTCTCAACATTTTCATCGGTTGTTGATGTGCTGCGGAGTCGAAGGCGTCACATCTTCTTGACCTTTTGTGAATAGCATGTACCACATTTAAACATTTTTCAGACTCAGAGTAAAATCATTCCAAGTATTTTTGAGCACTTATTTCCATTTTTTACACAAAATTTCATGCATATTCTTCAATCAGTTTTTTTCGATAGCAGAAATTAGCCGAACGCGCAAAAATCTTCTACGTTTCGAAATAAGCGAGCAGGAGTCTTCTCAAAAAATCTCGCCTACCGGTAGTGGCGCAAAAATCCCAGTGCCGAAAACAGAACTAGGTTTGTTAATGCTCGCAACAGCTGCAAATTCAGGATAAATGAAAGCAAAGAACTCCACTATCAGAGAATTGGGGATAAACTGCTTGCTAATCACAACGTGACTAAATCCTTCTGGTGGCTAGCAAAAGTTGTTGATCACAAGTTTATAAAATCCACAATTCCACCACTAACACAAGCGGATGGTTCAATTGCAACAACAGCCATGGAAAAAGCAAATCTACTAGCTGAACAATTTGCGTCCCACTCCACAGTCGATTTTCTGGGAAAGGCACCATTCCCTCACTAGAATCCACAATGCCGGAAATTACTTTTCGACAGCGTCTAGTCAGGCGAATTTTGAAACAGCTCAATACCAACAAGGCGTCTGATCCTGATAAAGTGCCCGTCATCGTACTTAGAAAGTGCGGAAATGAACTCGCACCAGTCTTTTGCAGAATTTTCAACCTGTCTTATAAGAAAGGAGAAAGCCGTAAACCATCATATCCTCAAATATTTGGAAGATCAACAAAGATCAACAGGCGGACATTCTATCGTATGTCACCCATATTTGGAATAACGCAATCGAGCCTTTTCTGAGGCCGTGTATGGCATGATAATTTGCAAATGGCCGTCTATGGATATCTCTCGAATACTTTCACCATCAACGCTGGTGTTCCCCAGGGATCCAAATTGTCTTCAATCCTCTTTTTATTGCATATCAACGACTCATTGGAAAAAAACTAAGATTCCAATATATTGCTTCGCTGATGACAGCACACTTGTCTTGTCATTACATTTGGATTCCAGGACATCGGTTGCGGATGCACATCTTCACCGGCAGCAGGAAGTTGAATATCTCGATGAGGATCCAGAAGTAATTTCGAATTGGAGTGAAAGTAACCAGGTTCAATTCATTGCCACAAAAAGCCAGGCATCGGTTTTCTCCAAGGTCTCAAGGTCTCCGAACCGAATATAATAATGTTGGGTTAAACAATTCTGCTTTCTATTTCGATAAGTGTGTTGGAGGTTAAAATGGGCACCAGTATGTCTTGGCACAATAATTTCGCTGGAATTGCAAAGGCAGCTTCTCAAAAGCTTGAAACACTGTTCCGAACCAGAAAACTGTACACACCTCAACAACTTTTGATGCTTTATAAAGCTTAGACCAGGCCTTCTTTGAAGTATTGTTCTCATGTATGGAGCTCCTATAGATGTTTTCAAGGGAAGTGTTCAAGTGACTTGGCACATTTGATTCCATCAAGAGCGGTACATATCAGAAATACGCGACAAACTGTTCAAAAATCTGTTTAAAATCTGTTTTTCCGTTAACCAGCTGTCGCACCCCTAGGAACGACAACCCTCAGAAGTCGAAACTTGTGCGAGCTAAGGATTAACGAGGTCTCACCTTTTAACGTGTGATTCCTAACACGGGTTGGACGACAGCAAGTGAAAATCGATCGTTTAGACTAGGTCTTGAACCACCGACCAACACGGCAGTCAATTCGAGTGAGTGAACAAGGCACTTACGTCGAACCTCCTGGCTACCGACCGACTAACCGACTGTGTCTGCTCATCGTTATGAGGTTCAACTTAGTACACCTCGAACTTCACTGCTCACGAAATCTCTTATTTGGAGACCCCAGTTCATGAGTAATAAACTTCCTGAGAATGTTTTTTCAAATGGATTTAATCTCCAGCGATTCAAATCCGATGTGAATCACTAATTTCGCACAGGCACCGCTCTAAATGCGCCTTGAGGATTTTCCTGTAGTGCTTGTGTTTTGTCCTTAAAGAAAAGTTCATTTTGGTGTTTGACTATTGTAATCTGTAGTTAAAGGTAGTCTCTTATACTGAGTGTCATTCGAAAATCCACAGAAAAGAATAACATTATCATAGGTTCTGTGTACAAGGATGTTAACAGAATTTTAAACTTTCTTATGGTGTATTGAAGATATCCCTTTCCTGATACGCATTTTCATATTTGAACTTTATGAAAAAAACCGATGATGATATTACATTTTTCATAAAATTTTGTAGCGTGAAACTTCTGTGAGTAGATCTATGAAAATTTCTGAAAATTTTCTGAAAAGGGTGAATACCACAAAAGAGATGTTAAGACAACTTAGTAGCACCTTCAATGAGTTTGTTTTAATTCTATGAAATTCAGGTTCTAGGACGTCAGGATCCTAATATAGATCGTTCTAGTTCATTGAGGATAAATTCGGATTGATGAATCCTCTGTTCCGGTTTCGACTACGAAATGATCCTAAATTGTCTTGAACCTTCCCGAATCGCTCTCGAGGCTGAACTGTTGAAAACTGTTCCCGTTGCTCATGCGCATTCATGCGAACATTTGTTTGGGCTATTTTCCAGGATGTTTTTTTATTTATTTGATTTAAATAATGGATGATTGAGGTTAAATAACATTTGAACTGACTACAAGGATACGCTACATAACAAAATAGGCATGATCAACAATATTTTCTCGTTTCATCTCTTCATATATACGATAGTTGGCATAGTGGTCTCCTCAAAATGCGTTCTGGTTTAACCAAGTGTCCAAGACTATTTCGGACTGTTTGAAATTTTTTGTTTGTACGCATTATGTCTTGCGCAGTTTCCAGAACAAACCTAATATTTATTTGATTCCAAACACAATCGTTTACTACCTGATGTTGAACAAGTCATTAATCAAAAGAAATACTAGGTTATCGTATCGTGAAAGTTATGACACGGTAAATGGAGATATTGCAGATTTTTGCTCATAAAGAAAAACTTGTGAACGATATGATAAAATATATAATAAGCGAACGAGTGGGAATTACCTAAGAAAAGGTTCGTTACGAAGAAAATACACTGCTGTAATTCAGTTATAATGAGTTAGTTTTTGTTATCTACCAGGTATAGTATTTATGAGGAAAAATTCTACTAAAAACCACTGCAATCGTACAACTACCTCGAAAGTTATGAAACACAATGTTGGTGCACCATTTTTTCAAATCATTGTATTTGGAACTCTGGTTGATCTAAATGAATAGTACAAATACTTTCAAGAAACATCTGAATCAGTTCTTATACGGGATGTTGTAATACTTTCGTCTGCCAAGTTTGTGCAAGATAGTTGCTATGGGAAATTGATCAACAGTTTCAGCAATGTTTTTCGAGATGATATCATTACCATTACATGTTTTTCAAAAATTATTAATCGATGAGATAATTCGTTGAAACGAACATGTAAGCAAAAACAGAATATCCTATGTCTTTCTCTGGAATTCAATTACATGCGATACTTCGGTTCGTAGTGCTTTAGAACCGCTGATGTAGATGTTATATTTCGATTTATAATCCGAATTACACCAACAGCAATTTGGTTTTTTGTTTGAATGGAAGGTGCAACAAAAAGACCGTGATCCGTTAAAGAATTTATGAATGAATGCGAACGCAGTGTTTCTACAGCCAGTGGCGGAACTACAAGGTACCAGCTACTACTTCATCAATGCTCGAAACCAGCTCAGTTGATTGGGACCTATCGGACTTAGAAAAGTAGAAAGATCAGGTTAAAAAATGAAGTAGACAGAGTCTGACCATCAATGATTTGATGATTCGAGGTATTCAATATTGTTGAAGAAAACCTTGTGATGTCACAGGACTAAAGTGATTCCTCCGGTTCCGATATGAGCCTATTGCTAAACTGTTTTCAGCTCGACAACAAAGTTGTTCAGTGGCAAAAATCTGCTCTATCATTATTGCAGACCATGCAGAGGAGAGGATCTGAATTACAAATGTTTTACTTCAAATTCAAAAGTTCACGGTCTTCTTGTCTTCTGTGAAAATATAACCGTAGCAAGCATAACACTCTGAAGGAGTAGACTAAGAGCAGCAACTTTGTTCTAAATAGCAGTTCCAATGAACAGATCTGTCAAAGTTTTGACTGATACTTACCTCTGAGAGACTTCTTTACCTCTTGGGAGTGGCGTTAGGCGTTATTCCGAAGTGAGTATACGTTTCTCTGGTATACAGATGGTGTAGTAATGTCAGTAATCTTGACGTCGCTTTTTCTGAGGTGGACATTTGTCCATCCCTATTTCCATATCGATGAAATACATGTTATCTTCCAGCACTATTGATGAAGATTCTTTTCGCCATACAAAAATACAATAACTCTCTCAAGTTTTTCTGAGTGCAACGGATTATCGCAATAATCAATCAATGTACTTTATTGTCTAAAAGGAAAGACTCTTGTTGACAAAGCATGGTTTACATGTACAATACAATAGTATATGCCTATTAATTTGTCAGTGAATTATATAAAATAGTTAAAATTTGCAGATATGAACAATAGATAATACATATATCTTTGGTCTAGTTGTATAAAGAACAAAACATAAAAGTAAAAATATATAAGTGAAAATATATAAACGTTTTTCATCTTTCGATGAAATCACACATAAATATAGAATACAGATAATT
>WOGO01005650.1:305-12279 GCA_015342085.1 Leptinotarsa defecta
TTTTTTTTTTTTTTTTTTTTTTTTTTTTTTTTTTTTTTTTTTTTTCTTTTTTTTTTTTTTTATTTTTTTTTTTTTTTATTTTTTTTTGGTTGTTGTTTGTATATTATTTCTTGTAATTTCAGTTTTTTTTTAACAAAACTGTTATTTTTCAGTTGATCTTTTAATTTTTTTTACACATCCTTTCAGGGATTTCAAATCAATTTATATTTCATTAGACAATGGAAGTTCTAACTGATGTAATATTCATGCAATTAACTTTAGAATTATACTAAATAACTTACAAATGCGCACAATGATTCGCTATAATGATGAATTTAATACTTGAGTCAAAAAAGTTTTCACATAGAACTAGAGTTTTCATGAAACTCCATAGGTTTTTTACATTGGGTTTATGTATCTGTATAAAAATCTATTCAAAATCTGTTTTTCCGTTAACCAGCTGTCGCACCCCTACGAACAATAACTCTCAAATGTCGAAACTTGTGCGAGCTGAGGATTAACGAGGTCTCACCTTTTAACGTGGGGCTTGAACCACCGATCGACACGGCGGTCGATTTGAGTTAGTGAACAAAGCACCCACGTCGAACCGACCGGCTACCGTCGGTATTAATATATGTTTCCAATTTTTGAAATACAAGAACAAAAATCTCGATTGGTAGAATTGAAATATTTGGCGTGAAATGAATCTATTCAAACACTTCTTCAACACCAGAACAGAATTACGATCTCTCGACTCGCGTTTCGATAACATACTCAACTGAAACTGAAATCTATGGTATGTTAGTGTTTTTATATCTATGTGGACTAATCTTTACCCACCGCGATAAAGATCATATTTCGAAAAGTTCTTTGTTTAATGTTATACGTAGTATAACAAATTTACATTTGACGTGTTTCCCATTTTTTTTCTAAATATGTTCAGTAACCGAAATAATGAATTCCTTCCATTTGACTTTTGCGTACTGTATAGATAAAATTGCCAACGGTTTCTGAGATAAAAACCGAAAATTATAGATTTTATCTCTACCGCCTCCATTTTCAATGATATCAAAAAATGGCACAGGAACCTTTCGTTTCATTTCATGTTTTTCATAATCCGGTTCAGCCCATTTTCCAATGCAACTTTTCGTTCGTTGAAATCCATCATCCGTTTTTTTTTCAATAAGGACCTGGAATGAAGCCAAACGTATTTTTGTAATTTTTCATATCATTGCAAATGGAGGCGGTAGATCAAAAAATGGATTCTGTCATTTTCAGGTTTTCTGCAAATATCTCAGAAACGGTTGGTGATTTGATTGATCTGAGAATACCATTATGTTGTTTTCTCAAGAAGGCATTTTTTGACCGTTTACGAGATAGCAATAATGGTCTCAGCATATTAGAATAAATACCCCTTCGATACGCCAGATGTTTATAGTGTTCACAGTTATCAAGTTTACCATATGCTGTTATACATTTAAAAATGATTTTTTGCAGGCAGTTACATTGTGAAAACAATTATTTCTTGAGTATTTATTCCAACATATCTTTGTTCAGACACCTCTCTCTCTTCTACTCACTCTTTTACTGAATAATTATTTTAAACGAGTAATAAACACGCAACAACTCAGAAATTATGATTGATTGATTAATATAGTCGGAGATGCTGTCGATTTTCAATTACTTCCAATGGCTGTAGTAGATTCAACATGCGATTTTATATTTGCAAAATGTCAGTGGCGTAAGAATATTAAGTTTGTGATAGTTTCTCCATCATAGGCAAATGAGTTTATTCAAAAATTAATTAGTTGAATAGAACTGACCGATACTTGATGGAAATCCATATTGAAACTAACTAATACACTTTATTGTATATATAGCGAAACACGTGTCGCGGTTTTTGTAAACCCCTTTATAGTAAAAATCATACAATAAAGTGAATCAGTTAGTTCAAAAATTAATTCTACAACTTCAGTTCTGATTTACTTGAAAACGCGTCATATTTATTACTTCAAATGAGAAAAATTAATGAACGGTCTGGCATGAGTTGAATTATTCTCATTTCAGTTAGTAGATGACTGATGAAAAATACCGAAATATCTTACTATATTTTGTATGCTAATATTCATGCAATTAGTAGTTCATCTCATCTATGATCCTATGATATTCTTGGCACAATCATGTCGGTGGAATTTTAAAGGCTGCTTTCTGAAGCTTGGAACACTGTTCTAGACCAGAAAACTGTACACACCACAGCAATTTTTGATATTTCATAAAGCTCAGATCACACCTTCTTTGGAGTATTGTTCTCATACTCTGAAGCTGAAGCTGTTGGATTCCATCTAGGAAAGAGCCATCTGCCTGATTGGAGACACGAACATCACTGGCAACCTTGATAGTCTGGAACATCGAAGAAAGGTTGGAAGAAATGAAAGGAAGGTTAGAATTTCACGTGTTAGGAACTCTTTCATTTGGATAACTGCGCGGAATAAATTTCCTGTCTACGTTTTTCCAAAGGAATTTATTCTACAGCAATTTAAATCCAACGTGAATCGCTACTTTCGCACAGGCACCGCTGTTAGAGCCCATCAAGAATTTTCCTGTAGTGTTTGTGTTCTGTCCTTGAAAAAAAACAATTTTAGGTATTCACTGAAAATACATGCATTACCGAAATTATTCAAAAAACCCTTTATTCTGAGATTTCCACTGGATAGTTTACAAAACCGTAACACGTGTTTCGTTATACAATAGCTTCCTCAAGCTGAAAACAGAATTGAAACTCTCTTTGTTTTTATACCACTTATATTATTTGTAACTAACGTTACTGAATATTACTGGAGTTTTTTCTCAACACCAAACCGTTATTTTAACACCTCGACACCTTCATCTTCAAGAGGAGTTTGATCTTCCTCTTGAAGATGATCACTTGGTGATCCAAGCAAGTGGTGTGGTGTTAAAATAACGGTTTGGTGTTGGGAAAAACTCCAGTAATGTTAATTACTACACCAAAGCTTCCAAACAGTGCATCACAAGTACATAATGACGTTTAGGTAAACGGAACTGAATCTGTATCTAAAGTACTCATCAGTTTTAATCTTCCTCTTGAAATTGATCACTGGGTGATTGAAACACGTGTCGATGTCTTAAAAATAACAGTTTGATCTCCAGTAATATTCATTACTACACAAAAGGTTCCAAACAGGGCATCATAAGTACTAACGTTACTGCAGTTTCGTCCCACGAGGACATTTTCAAACGAATGCAATAAACTTTCTTCAATCACTTTCATACACATATGAAAACATACGAAATCTTTTGTACAGCGAAACACGTTTAAGTGTTACCTGAATGAGTTATGGAGTTTCATTCTGTATCTACCAATTCCAACACATACATTACCGACTTATTGGAAATGAATGAACACTGTTATTTGCAACCTTTTTTAAAAACCATTATTTTCAACAATAAAATTACATATGAGATTATTCACTCAGTTGTCTTAGTTGATGATGGTGACCTGCAAACAAAACATTCAATTTTTCCGTAGAAATTTTTACTTATTCCACAATATAATCTCTTTTACACTTCCAATCCACGATAGCGACTGCACCAGTGTAAAATTCATGAGCTCATTTTCCACTGCGGTCGATTTCCATATCTTCTTACGTTCTCTTTTGTTCGTCTTCGCCCCCTTTGACCCGCAATGCTAATCGGAGCGAAACAAACGAACTACCGCACATAATAAGATTGCAGATGCAGTTGCAATTGCATCACATGAGCTCCGCTCGACCTCACTGAGGTCACCAAAAGGTACATTATGAATTCGCCAATAGCCCAGGAAAATTTTGTACCATATCTGTGATAACTTTTTTCGTCAAAATAAACCATTATTATACAGGCAGATTGAAAAAAGAGACGTATCTCCACGGCAGGTATCAGCACTAACTCTGACAGATCTGGTCATCGGAACTGTCGTGGAGGAACAAATTTGCTCTGAGCTTCCTCTACTCCTTTGGACTAGTGAAGTAGACTCGGGGGTGTTATATCAGCTCGTCGTAAAGACCCTAAAGATTATTCATCTCTATAGGAGTTTGCATCCGAAATCGTCCGCACTACAGTTATACTTTTTCCCACAACAGAAAAGGCGTGGGCTTTTGAGTTTGAAGTATTTTCATGGCATACTGGTACTGGATGGAGCCTGTTGAGTCACCGGGAGTTCCAATTCCATTTTTTTTGTCATCCCGTCCACTAACATGATAGAGCATTTCAAGTCAGCTGCACGCATGGCCCATGAACTTGGTTCAGTTTGGGACACAGAAAAAGGTGGTAACTCTGTCAGCAAGCTGGAATCAGTTCGACAAAAGACCCCAAAAAAGCCGCAGAGATGACTTTATATAAGAATGATCCATTGCACGGGGTCTTCTTCAAGAACCTTGAGGCTTATCAAGGCATCTGACTTTTTCTTTCCTCAGTTCGAGTGGGATATAATCAAAAATCGATGGGTTCATCATTGCATGCCTGTATTCGTTTTGTTAAATGAAAATTGCCAAGTTTATCACTTACCATCAGGATGATACAAAAGAAAAAGCCTGATGTAGTCCTTTCCGACCATCAGAGTAGAACGATAATCGTTTGAAGTTTTCAACTCCAGGATAGATGAATGGCCGAAAAAGGAGAAAAAAAACAAGAAATATCTATATTTTGTATTCAAACTCCTCAGATTGAATCCAGGGCATTCTGGTAAGATGCATGGTTGTTCTAATAATTGAAATTTTTGTGAAATGATGCCCTCTCTACTATCGAATCTGAAGATCATAGTGATCTGTCGCCTCGATGTTCAAATCTTGGCCGAAAAACCCAGAAGGCTGTCATTCTTGTATTGCTGTATTTATTGGTTTACCGTATTTATGTCAGCTATACTAAAATAAAATATGCCGTAACCTACCTTGATATTATTGTTATTTTTTGTTATTATTATTTGAAATATCATTTCCTTACACATATTTTTCAACATATTCATTATTGACATCAAAGTATTCAATTCTTCAGGCAACAGGGAAACGCCTTCCTAGGACCGAATATTCAAAGGCTTCAAAGTTTCATAAAAAGATTTATTACTGTTATGTTATACGTTTTTTTATAATTCTACTAATCTCAAGCACGTTTTGTTTTTTTGAATTGTAACAGAGCCTTCTTTTTTGCTTCATAATGCTTTATGTAATGTAAAATTTATTAGTAGTTATGAAGAAAAGAGAAATGAAACTTTCTATGTTTTTTACCACTTTTATTTGTAACTATCGTTACTGCAGTTTCGTCCTATATGGAAATTTTCAAACTTATACAATAAACTTTTATTGTATATTTATTGTATTGTATTGTATATTATTTTATTTATTGTATAAGTTTGAAAATGTCCGTATAGGACACCTATACGGACATTTTCAAACTTATACAATAAACTGCAGCAATGTTAGTTACAAATAAAAGTGGTAAAAAACATGATTTCTTACCACGTAGTAACGGCTACATCCATCAATTTATTATTAGTAGTTACTTTATTGGCTTTCACTTGTTTGTGTCCCAAACTGCAAATAAGAAATCAAATTTGTTTCAAATATCGGATGAGTTAATGTGCATATTTTTTGTTATTTTAGAGTTTGACATAGGAGCAAGCCTATTGAGGTATTCCAGAGAAAAATATCGAAAATTCAAACTTTTTGTTGATATCGATCCGAAATTTGACCAAATTCAACAGCTCTAAGCTCTGTCCATCCAACAAACAAAGCAACCCAAACAACGATATATGCATGATCAAGCATGATCAATATGCACATTTGCATCTATTGGGTGAGATAAACATGTTTCCTTACGCTGGCCAATCACATTCAACTGCAATCGGCTGTTACAGGTATATCGTTACGATATTTTGAAGTTTGAAATTCTTTAAATGTCAAGAACTGTAACGGCTGAAGAAACTGCTAATTTGTATCCCTACACTCCACCTAAAAAAAGACCAAAAACACAGCACCTAAATATAAAAAAATAATTATGAACATTTACAATAATCAAATAGAAGCAAATCCTTCATTTTATTTTCCGTTGATTATATCGTGAGAAAAGTAGGAAACATTGGTAGAGTGTGTCTCATTCAAATGTTTATTGAGTTGAGAGAATATAAACAAAAGCAATCTTTTTTGGTTCGAAAACCATATCCCTCACGAATAAAATCTCATTGAAAGGGTAGACGATTCTGATTCAAACGCTATGAGAAGAAAAGTATACCATATGTTTTTTCGAAATGAAATGCCAACATTAGATTCAGTTCTAAAAGTTGTAACCGATGATCCTGATCTACCAAATTTCGAAAGGTCCAGATTCCACAAGTATTTGAAAAACTATGTTTTGGATTGAAAACAAGAAGAAGAAATAGTTTGTTGCTCGAGAAACCAGAAACAGTATTGTGGAGACGACAATATTTAATGAAAATAATAGCCTACAGCCTGGATGAATCGTGGATAAACGCAGGCCACAGTAAGTCCTAAATTTGGGTTGGGCTTAAGACAAGCCTCTCAACTGGCTTGAAGTACCCATCAAGAAAGAATAACTTTAGTTAAAATATAAATCTAACTGAAGAAACCCCATAGGTATGTTTGTGAACAAGATAACTTGCTATTATTATGTGATGTTATTCGTTAGAAAGGAAATGCTTTTCTTGTTTCAACTAAAACAAAATAAATTCATTTACAGATAAAGAAAAAAGGTTGATAGTATGTCACATAGGCATCGAAATCTTTTTTTTCCGACGCCTTCTGGGCCTTCGAGTCAAAGAAAACGAGCGACTTATCATGAGGAAATGGATGACTTGTTTAGGAACATACTTCCGAAACTAGAAGAGAATTGTGTTATTGTTTCAGACAATGCTCCATACAATCCAAAAACATAGTTTAAAAAACTAAAAAACACGCTTTTGGAATCGAACTGAAAAGTTAAAAATATTTTTTTAAATAAGCTTGAAACAATAACGAACGAAAAATATCTAAACTTTGGGATCAATTAGCCGTATATTGTTTAGAAAAATGGCCAGTGATATTTTCCGATTCCGGGATCCTGAAAATCAGCTACCAAGGCCAAGGCAGCAGGCGCGCAAAGAAGGGTTACAAATAAGGCAGCTGCGTGTTAATAAAAAAAATACCTTTTTCAAATGAAGAAATACATGTAAAGTGAGTTCGAATTATATCAAGGACGTTACGTACAGTGTTTTATGAATACGTTATAATGGAATTTCAATAATTATCAGTCAGTTCTATCATATATTTTTAAAGTTGAAAATATCTCCGGTTAACTTCTGAGTTCCTCGACTATAAGAAAATAGAACGTCATAATAAGTTAAGATACCTCACAAAAAAGATAACTCACCGTAGGAATTCCTAGATATTCTCGTTAGTTCCTTCACGCTGGTAATTCCGCCTCTATTTATCATTACGTTTTTGTTAAACAATGTACATTATGAATGATATTTCTTATCAGGAGCATCTCAGAATGTTGAATTACCTCCTATTAGAGATGTTGGAAGACTGCCGTTCTCTTGTTAGTTATTAATCAGAGGAGTAAGTCTCACTCACGCTAGCCTATTCCTTATTTGCTATCTATCTACTGAAATCTTGAAATATAGAGAAGATAGAATCGTGAACATGTGTTTTACGTATTAGCTCCTCAGCTATTTTGTTGACGAAACCTTAACATAGTGCATAACATAAAAATTCTAAACAAAGGTTTTGAGTATAAAAAAGTAATAACTGTTTAATATTTCTGATCCCTTCAACGAAATGGTTATTTTATATACCAAAAATTTCAAGTACTGCGTATTATTACTCGCGATGAATAGAAACATTAAGTCATACTAGTTAATCCGTAATTTTATAATAGGGGAGCCCAAGCGGGGATTCCGGAATTTACTGAAGCGCGGCAGATTAATATACAGGGGGCTACCTTGTACTCGGTTAAGTACCTCCACCAAATATGAGACCCATATATAAGGCTCAGATTATTAAAAAAATTGATTATCAGAAATTCTCGAGCGCGTCAGATTAAGGTAGGGCGGGTTAATTACCTGTTAAAAAGTGTATATTCCAGTAATCTGACAATTTGAGAGTGACGTAAAGAAAGGGGAGGGCACAGCAAAGTTTTACAAAAAAAAAGGCTAATTCGACATTCTCGAGGGTAGCTTATTTTTTTTGTCATTTTCGAAGAAATAATTCAAGGATAACGAAAAATATACAATCTGACGATTTCCGCAAGCCGAAATAACAAAAATTCGTCGATAAAGTTTAATGCGTGCAACTGTGTGAGATCTATATTTTCCTCTCCGAGTTTCTATTCCTCTATTCTTTATTCACTTTTCCTCTATCTATCTCTCACTCCGTACCCACTCTGAATTCTGTTGCCATGACGCCATCACAGCTGATCACAGAGACTCGTTCGTGATGAAGATGAGGTTGATGATTAATTAATCAATTAATTCATAGATGTAGCCATCACTACGTGGTAGGAAATCATAATGATAAAAAGAGAAATTAAACTTTTCATGTTTTTTACCACTTGTATATATTGTATAAGGACATTTTCAAACTTATATATTGTATAAGTTTGAAAATGTCCTTACAGGACGAAACTGCAGTGACGTTAGTTACAAATAAAAGTGGTGAAAAACATAGAAAGTTTAATTTCTTTTTTCTTCATTGGTTATGAAGAAATAAAATTTTTTGAGCATTTTTTTTTAATTATTTTCTTATGAATACAAGTATTCTACTTAAAAAACATACACTTATTTATTTGCATGCTATTTCCTGAGCTTTTCAATTGATTAATTAAGTTCAATGAAATAAAAAAATAAAAAAAAATATTGTTTTTGTCAGATTAAGCGACTCCCTCTAGACAATCGTCAGACTATGAGACAGCACGTCTAAAACACAAAGATGAACCATATATATCTTGATCTGACGCGCTTGAGTATTTCTAAATGGCGATTTTTTTTTGCACATTATAATAATGGCCGCGAGTATGCGTCAGATCGAAATCGTCAGATTATTATTGAATGAGAACTCTTTTCTGTTGCACTTAACACCTCCTTAGAAAATCTGACGCGCTCGATAAATTTTTTTTTCACTTTCAACCCTTACGTACAACCACCCACATCAAGCAAACGATCAGATTGACATACCAACATTATTAAAAACATGCTGTACGTTTGCCTGATAAACAGATTTTATAAGCTGTCAAAATGAAAATATCAAAATTAACTTTTGAAATTGCTCATGGAATTGGGGTGAAAGTACCCAGGTTCAATTCAATGCCACAAAATCCCAGGCATCGGTTTCTCCAAAAAAGTAAATATCTCCGAACCGGATATAATAATGTCAGGATAGACAATTCCGCTTTCTGTTTCAATATGGACACCAATATGTCTTGGCACAATCATGTCGCTGTAATTGCGAAGGCTGCTTATCAGAAGCTTGAAACACTGTTCCGAACCAGAAAACTGACACATCTCAGCAACTTTTGATGCTTTATAAAGCTCAGATAGACCTTTTTGGAGTATTGTTCTCATGTATGGAGCTCCGCCCGCAAGCATACACTGAAGCTGCTGGATTCCATCCAGAAAAGAGCCATCCTCCTCATTGGAGACGCCAACATCACTTGCAACCTTGAAAGTCTGAAAAATTGAAGAGATTCGGAGAGTTGTCTCTCTTCTATAGATACTTTCACGGGAAGTATTTAAGTGACTAAGCACATTTGATTCCACCAAGAGCGGTATATATCAGAAATACGCGACGGACTACGGCTGCTCATCGTTTTGAGGTTCAACTCAGTACACCTCGAACTTTACTGTTTAAGAACTCTTATGGGAAACTGTGTTTATGTGGAATAAACTTTCTAAGTGCATTACCCAAATTGATTTAATCTTCAGCGAATCAAATCTAATGTGAATCGCTACTTTCCCACAGGCAACGCTTTTGGGCCTTTTAGGAATTTTTCTGTAGTGCTTTGTCCTTGAAAAAAAGAATCGGAAAACAACACAAAATTTGCTACGGTAGTAAATGAGTGACGTCTATCAATCCATTGTTTTTTCAATTCATAATATGAATTTAAGAGATTTGAAACGAATATATTTTCAGGAGATATCAATTTTTCGAGAAAAAAAGCTTTTCGGCTTTCTTCTTCTTTATCATCAAACAAAAAGAGTAAAATGTCTTTTTTGAAGATATGTAGTCCAGATACAAGTTTTTTCCAGATATAATCTGGAAGAAAAAACCATTTAGAAACAACCACTTTCATGTGAGTATTGAACTACACGGAAATTACTTTGCCCTTTCAGTTTGTGCTACAAACATTTCTTATGGAACTGAAACAAATGCCATTCATAAGAACGCTACACAATGTGATATATGAAAGGTACTTATATAAGATGTCTTTTAGCGAAGTTTCGACAAAACCTTTGTTTTATCATCTCATCAAAACCGTTTTCGATAACATTACAAAACGATGTACTCATTTGTTCCATACTATGTCTTTTCGTTAACAGTTACTGGATAAACAGATTTCAACATGTTTTCATCAGGAGAGACAGATCTGCTCTTGTCGGGATGATAGTACGTATACACATTCATACAGTTAGTCAATTCCAACTATAGGAATGTTCTTGTATCATAAAGATTTCATTCGAAATCTTTATGTAACGAATGCACCTTCTGAAAAACTTTTACTTTTTTCGTGGGTATCAAAAGCATATCAGCTAGGCTATGACGCAACGGTGTTGTGCTCCGTTTCCCGTTCAGCAGTTTCCAACAGTACCGAGGCCAAGATCGTGATGCCGACAATGAACTAAATTCTGTTAAAAATTCTGAAACATGTTAAATAGCTGTAACATCATTATTCAATATAAAACGCCACAACAATAAAGACTACTGCTTTTATACATTAGTTCATGAAACGAAAACGACTTGAGTAGTTTCAATATGGAAGTGAAATAGAGCCAGCCAGTTTATACTTTGTTATCACGAATATATTCCCTGTTATTTCAAGATAGATATGAGTGAAACACAATATGTAATCACGCCAGAAGAAGCTATTGTACAGAGTGGGCCAAATTGAATACTGTTGTTTTCAAACTAGATCGATGAAAACTGATGGCTGTATCTAAGGGTCCAATTTTAAGACAAACTCAATGGTTCATCATCATCATCGTTTCTGAGTTACCGCATGTTTTTCAAAAATGTGCATTTACTAAAAGTGGCTTTTTAATTTTTTTCCTGTTCTCTGTTTTTTTCCTTTTCTTTTCAAATGAGATATCAATAGTTCTGTATCTGTAGGGTAGGGACGGTGAGTGTAAGCCCACACCACTGAGGCCACATGTGACCCATTGTACATCCTTCTGAGGAGTTGATCTCCTAGGTCATCGTCCATCCTGTCGTTTCCAGAAAGGTGGACAGGTCACTGGAAAACATCTCCTTTATATCGGCAGGTGTAGGCCAAGACTCGACGAACACATACTCTCTTATTGACGATAACTCCGGGCACTCGCACAGGACATGCCCGACAGTCTCACTGTTCACACATCCTGCATAGAGGTGTGGAGGTGTGTCCACTATTATGGAAGTGTTTCCTCAGTTGACAGTGACCAGTCAGAAATCCTACTGTTAGGCGTAGATTTTTCCTGGTAACCGCCAGATATTTCTTCGACGCCAGCTTCCCAGGGTCACCCAAGGTGATCCTGGCAAGATTACATCCTTTGATTCCATCCCATCTCTTTAAGGATTGAGCATGGGTGTAACATTTGACTAGTTTCGCAATTGTCAAAGTCATTAGGCCGTAGGTGACACTGGGTCCTAAAATTGTTAGTCCAGCCGGTTCCCTGACTAAAATGTCGGCAATACGGTACCTTTACTCCTGTCGTGCCCTTCAACCCACCTCAGGATAATGTTATCATTTACCGAGG
>WOGO01005652.1:0-12278 GCA_015342085.1 Leptinotarsa defecta
GTGGGCATACTTGAAGACGGGCTATAAATCAAATCATCTAAAGGAACAATTCGTTCAGACCAGTCTCAACTTCCTACACTGTACATAAATGGACTGACACCCATCAGAAAACAACTACTTCCCTGGCTGATACCACGTTGGGCATTGAATTATATCCGACAGATGTCGATACAACTGCCGCAATAGATTTTCAAATAATGATACACACTTTCAGGCCGGTTTCGGGCTGTTTGGCCACTCGTCAGTGCAAGGTAGTGTCTATCATCAAAATAAAGTCGATGATTTCCAATAAATGAAAATCCGAATTCCTTCAGAGCATCATTCCTCGAACTAGGCTGAATCGAACAACAAACAACAGGTTTGTCATCGCCCCATCTGCTTGTGAACGAGGTAACCAACCGCATAACCGAAACTAGCCTGAACGAATTGTTCCTGCAGATGATTTGATTATTCATTTCTCTTATCACACACGGAATACAAGTACGTAGGTATATATGTACTATAATTTTATTCAATCATTGTTAAATCTATTGCCGTTGGTGAACTCCTTTCAAAAAGTTTTTATAATTTGTTTCTTTCGCTCAATAAAAGCAGGGAAATTCTGGGAACACAGTTCAATCGTAATAGATAAATTAGTTCCAGAAAGATGTATTTCTTGTTTGATACATACGTGATACGTAGACTGTTCAAACAATAAGGTTGACGTTCAAATTTCTTGGGCTACGTACCTACATTCGATTAGCTTTTTTTTCATGTGGGTGAGTAGGTAGGTAGGTCTAAAGTGAGTGGGTCTATTCAACCTCCACAGCAACCCACAAGGGTTTATTGCGGCTCACACCTACTCACACTCGGCCAAATAAACCCAGCTTCTTAACGAAGCCGATTAGTTTGTATAGTAAGTGGTCTTTGAGGTCAGATGGTGAGAGTACGGATCTGCCGAACTCTAAGTGGGGCAGGCACAAAGTATATGCTCTGCTGTTTCATCATTTTTCAGGCAGAGGTGACAAACACTGTATTCCGACAGTCCAAGACTCTGCATATGATGATTCAAATGACATTGACCTGTAAAAAGGCCATTCCTACTGTAGTCCAACAACTGTTTGGTGTCAAGCATCGAAGGGCGAATAAACGCCTTGGAGTGAGCCAACCCTGGAAGATTTTGCCAGAAGTTCAGAAATCTTTTTGCCATCCAGGTGGTCAGTGTTTGTTTGGCAAAGCCTAAAGCGATGTCAATGACAGGGTCTGGTCCGATGAAGCCGCTTATAGCACCCTCCTGCAAGAGAGCCGGCAGCTTCATTGCCTTCCAGGCCAGTATGGCCAGGAATCCAAACCAGAGACAATCTGTCAAGTCTTCTCATCAAGGAGAGTCGTTTTTTTCAGTTTGCTACCAATTTAGATGTTGCTCGGTAGGAGCCAAGAGCTTCCAACGCCGCTTGACTGTCCAAGAATATTTTTATTAACTTGTGAGTAAAGTTGGATTTATCCAATCTCTCCGCACATAATTCAATAGCGTAAATTTCCGCTTGAAATACAGTCAGTCGCATAAGTTCCTAGGCAGGTAGATAACTCTGTCCTGGGTCTGCAACTAAAAACACCTGCACCAGAACCGGAAGGTGTTTTTGATCCATCTGTGAACCAACAACTATCTGCTCATGTTGGTACTCTCGTCTCGAACATATTTCAGCTATTCAGCACTTGTTGGTGAGAGGCATAAAAGTTAATATTGTTTTGCGTCTTCGGTGATTTTTGCTGTCGAAAAAAATGGGTCAAAGAATTTGCGACAAATTTTGTTCAAAAAATGGAATAAGTTGCTGAAAGTGTCGACAGTGGAATACATGATTGTACTCAGATTCAGAAAAATGTTTACGAGTGGTACAAGCTCTTCACGAAAGGTCGATAATATGTGAATGACGACATCGCCCTGGTCGCCGCAGAACATCAACGACCGAAGAAAATGTTGAGAAAACTGTTATGGTGAAGCGTCGAATCACTATTAAAGAAGTTGCTGGGGATTTCGGCATATTGATTGGCTCATGCCATCCAATATTATTGAAAATTTTAGGCATGAAGCGTGTGGCAGCAAAGTCCGTTACGAAATTGCTGAAGAACATCATAAGTTCTTGCCTAATGCTTAAGGACATACCAAAAAGAGCATATCACAACTGCATCGAGAATTGGAAAAAACTCTGGCAAAAGTGAATCATATCTGAGGGGAACTACTTTGAAGGAGACAAAATAGAAATTGATGAATAAATGAATAATCGTGGAGAAAAATTAAAATTCATATTATTTTCTGAACAGGCAGAAGAAGAATATGAAAATTACTGTTGCAAGATAAAAAAACAGTACTTCAACTTTTTATTTCAATATTTCTCAGGCTGCTGTTATGTATAACTCAATTACCTTTATTTCCGTTGATGACATCTGTGAGAACAATATTTATAGTACATTCGATATAGTGTGAAAGAGAAAGAATTTCAATAATGCCAACATTCCGGTACATCAAAGAAAGCAACACAGTCTTCTCAAGCACGTGGCACTACAATTCATCCACAAAGTCACTGAGATTGACACATTTTTCTCATCAATAATTTTATCCGGTCGGTCGGTAGCCAAGCGGTTCGGCGTGGGTGCTTTGTTCACTCACTCGAATTGACTGCCGTGTTGGTCGGTGGTTCAAGCCCTAGTCTGAACGATCGATCTTCACTTGCTATCGTCCAACCCGTGTTAGGAATCAGACGTTGAAAGATAAGACCTCGTTAATCCTTAGTTCGCACAAGTTTCGACTTTTGAGGGTTGTCGTTCGTAGGGGTGCAACAGCTGGTTAACGGAAAAACAGATTTTTTTTAAACAGAATATCGAACGTGGGATCCAAATCATTGGTGAGCATTCAGTGATGCCTTATTGGTTTTTCATTAGTTTGTCTCGAAATGCTAATTTTCAAATATAACAAATACAAAAAAAAATCATTTCAAACCAAAGTGGATCCAGAAGCATAATTTTTTTGAATAATGTACTTTTTGTGTATTTCTGAACGTTTCATATTTCTCTTAGAGAGCTTGTGTCTCATTTATTTGAATATACACATATGTTCAAAAAATTTTCAGAAAATCTCAGTTTTGAATATGACTACTTGAAAATATTATTCTCCATATAACATCTTTGGATACAAGAAATGTTTTCGATTATAACCAGGTATATGGGTGGGCATATAAACACTGTGAAAACATATTTTGAATGTACATCATATATAAGGAGACATTCAAAGTTATTCAAGAAGAATATGATTCATTTGACATGGCGGACCGCACAAGATGGTTGACTGAATTTTTTTCATGAACCTCCATGATATGTTTATCAGTTGAGAGGGTTCAATAAAAAAACAATAGAAGAGTAGTTGGCTGTAAATCTGAAACCAATAAACCACTATTTTGTAGTTAACCCTTGATGCTCTTGTAACATTTGTCATGTTTTGCTAAAGTGTTTGTAGGACCGAATCACATAGTAGAAATTGAGCATTTTCAACCTAAAAACATATCATCCAGTTGTAAGTTTGCAAATGTGAAATATATGATTGAGTTTCTTGGATTTAATACTGCAGTCAGCCGAATCCGATATATTGGAAAAACAAAAACAATTCAGAAGAGTTTATACATGTTTTTATTCGAGGGAGGAATAGTAAAAAGTTCAAAACAGTTTCCTTCCGATGATATTGGATCTTCATGCCGGGTATTTCGAATTGGAATAACACTACTGGGATCTCGAAAAATATGAAGTGGTTTGGATAGTTATGAAATTTCGTTACTTTGTATACGGGTATATTAAAAAAAAAGATTTCTCTAGATAGATCAGTGCAGAAACATGTTAGATAAGTTAAAAGAAAAAACAATAATTAATGTGTCAATCTGAGCTACTAGGAATGAAATGGCGTTAATTTTAGAGGTAGACCTCTTGAATACAAAAGTTATAGAAGAAAGTGAGGATCTACAATTTTTGTATGAACCATTTTCCAACACCACCTGAAATTCTCCGGGAAAAATTGAAAAAACCGGTTTGTTTTGATGATAACCAAAATTTTTCTGAATATTATAAATGCTGCAATTCATTCAAACAAAATATTCTGTTCAACATTTTATATTGTTGTTCAATCTAATTAACTATCATGTTTCAGGCCCAAAATGCCCATTTACTGAAAATTGTTTTTTTATAAAGTAACAGTGTTTTGTTTGTAAGAAACTAAAAGAACTTCATTCTGGAAAGTTTTACTGTTATTTCATATTTTTTGATGAATTTTTTCTCGGTAATTCTTTTTTTCGTGCACTATCTAGAAGATGATTCAATGAAAAAATACTGCAATACTGATCAATATTGGGACGCTCCTCATAACCTTGCATTAGAGGTTGAATTCCTTGAATTTCCCTTTGACTGTTTATGCTCTAAATGCCCATTGCTTCTATGAAATTTCCCATAGTTTATGAGAGTGCTTTTTCACTTATCCAAATTACATTCTAAGAGAATTGAAAAACCTTTTCTCTTCAGTCACCATGCAGTCACATGATTGAAATCGTCTTTCCGAATCACCTAGATACAGATTTTAAGATATAATAGTTTTGTATCATTTGAAATAACTCTTTGGAGCCCTCTCCAATAAGCATTTACAGAATATAAATATAAATGATAACTTCATTTTAGTGAACAGTAAATATTTTCTAAAGTGAAGTACAATAACTGTCAATGAGAATTCTATCAGCAAATCATATTAATGTCGTTTCAAAGCTATCTTTATTCAAAGAATGTATTGAAATAATAACTACTATTTGAAAAAGTCAATATCTGAAAAACTATTCAGGTTAGGTATAGAAAACTTCATGAAGAAATGGAAGACCAAAAAAAACAGGGTGTTCTTTATGAAATAACAAAGTTATCTTTATCCGAAATTATAAAGAAGTGACAATTATTTTTGAACATTCTGTATGATATTGAGAAACGAGTTTTATCAAAATCAGTAGCCCAAAATCACTTTTAAGATTGGTCGGAATTCGAAGAAATGATTTCTATGCATTTCGATGTTATTTAGTTATGTTATGTACTTAGCATTTTTATAAAAAAAATCAATAACTTGAGAACGGTTAAAACTAGATATATAGTATATCTTATGATATCATATTATTTATTCCTGACCTTTTCATAAATGTAACTAAATACATAGTGTTCCATTTAACATAACTTGTGTAACATAACTTCGATATGTTACACTTTTTGAACCACCCTGTAGATTCTAAAATAATTTTATTTCGCAACCTCAATCAATATACATATATTGAAATGAAAAATATACGAAAAGGTTAATGGTTTGGTTTATAGAGACCGTGTCGTATGGGGTGCCCCATGATATTCAGAAATTTCAAGAACATAATCGTAGTAAGACATTTCTGATTCGAATGAAAACTTATTCAAGTAACACTATGTAAAGGCCGTTTCTTTTATAATATGGTAACAGTGCTATATTCTAAACCGTAACAAATACGAAGACGATTAAATGGGAAAAAAGGTAACTGTCGGGAACAATACAATGGTCGAAAATAAATTCACGGGGACTCTCACCCTTCTCGAGTTATACGGGGAAGACCTGAAATGTTGTTTTTCATTTTTTTCGAATGGTATTGCTATTTTGGAGAATATTAAAAAGTGGAAAAGTAAAATGTTATTGTATTCGAAGTCTCAACATGGCCACTATCAACTTTTTTTTTAATACGGACCTGTCTTTTTTATTACAAATATTGATATAGCAATAAATTCACAATTCAAAGGTATATCACATTCGATATTTTTATAGTGATTCATATGAAATAACTACCATCATCAGTGACAACAATTTTAAATTGGGGTTCTGTCGTGACTTCTTGTTTTTCTGTTTCATCATTGTCACTGGTTATTTCAAATGAAAGGCTATGAAAATACCAAATATGATATACCCTTGGATTGTGAATTTATCGCTTTATCAATATCTGTAATAAAAAAGACAGGTCCGTATTTGAAAAAAAGTTGATGGTGGCCATGTTGACATGAGACGTTTTATCGAATATTTATTATTTCATCGTCATAGTATACTTACAATACAATAATATTGTTTTTCCATTTTTTTATATCACCGAAATTCCAATTCCATTCGAAAAAAAAAGCAGCAATGGAGTATAAAAAAGCTTGAGGAAGCTATAGTATAGGTTTTTGTAAACTTTCCACATCAATAAAGCAAGTTCTTCTGATTTCATTGAAACTTGTCGTTGAAAATCAAGAACTTAAGCTATGATCTCGAATATTTTCATTGAGAATGTGTTCAGAATAACTTTTGCAATTTCACACTAGTGGCCTTTGTCATATGTAGTCTTGCACTTAACTATTATAGGTCATATCAGCCTCCCATTCAAACTTATTCAACTTTATCAACTTCACAACATTCTCGCTACTTTGTTATATAATATAAACTCCAAATCTAACATCGGAGTCACTGAATCCGAATTTGTTATTTCATGCTTAACGCGTCGTGTCACTGGATTTCGGGATCCAGAGATAAGTTTTTAATTAGGATCGGCCATTTAGCTCAAAAACTTTCAGTTTGGGTATCAGCTTCGGATAAGGCAGGATGGTTTCGTGTAATTAAATTTACAGGCTAATGAGATCTGAAGTTTGTTTCCGGAATTGTTGAAATGTGAATAATTTCAGAATACCTGCCCTGTGCTTCTATGTACAGAAACTTAACAGAAGAGGGTGTTAGAAGTTTCAGCTTATACTGAAATAATAATAGTTTTCAAGTCTCCTCTAAATTGTTCAGTTTCATGTGGTGAAAAGTTGTCAGCAAGGGAAGTAGGTACGTACAACCAGAATTAAAACATGTTTCCAACATACCATGCAATTTTAAAAATGAACAAAATAAACCAATCACAACTTAATCAAACAAAATATTCTGGGACAGTCAAGCAGCGTTGGAAGCTCTTGGCTTCTACCGAGCAACAACTAAGTTGGTAGCAAATTGCCAAGAAAGGAGCTCCTCAATAGGTAGACTTGACAAATAGTCTCTGGATTCCTGGCCATACTGGTGGAATGTCCGACCAGAACCTGTCATTCGCTTCGCTTTAGGCTTTGCCAAACAAGCATTGGAGACCTGGATGGCAAGAAGATTTATAGACTACTGGCAAAATTTTCCAGGATTTCCACACTCCAAGGTGTCCATTCATCCTTTGAAACTTGAAACCGAGCAGTTGTTGGACTACAGTAGGCATGAACAGCCCCGCTGCGGACCGAATGATTTCCGAGTTTGGCAGAGCGGCAATTTTACTATTTGACCTGAAAGATTACTCACCTGAGGTTGATCTTACCTAACTCAACCTAATCACAATTCAATAACGTATCAAGATATTTCCCGATTGAAATTGAAAGAGAACTGATAATTATTTTCATTATAACACAACTGTGCCCTTCTGCCAATATTATCCACTGCACGATTAATTTCCCTCCTCCTCAATCTTCTGAACTCTCCAACAATTCTGTGTTGAAGCTCCTCAAAATTTTGATATTCCCTCTGACCATAAACTCTATTTTTCAGTGTACCCCATAAGAATGTATACATAACACTTAAGTCTGAAGACCTTGCTGGCCACCTCACTGACTCATTATTCTTTATCCATTTATCACTAAACCTTTCAGATAATCAGAAACTTAGCTGGTAGTGTGCGGTGGAGCACCATCATGTTGAAACCAGATGTTGTTATAGTTAGCCAAAGGTAGATCATTCAAATAGTCTTGGTGAAGGCTTTCTCCATTCATAATTCCAACAAGTGAACGAGGACCCAAAATTCTATCTTTGTAAATTCCTGCCCACACGTTAATACTAAATCGCATTTGAGGTCGAATTTCTCGGAACTGCCTGGGGTTGTTTATGCTCCAAATGTGTTCGTTAATTCGGTTGAATATACCACAATTCGTGAAAGTGCTTTCATCTGTTAAAATTACATTTTACAAGAAAACAGAAAAATCAGATATTCTCATTAGCCAATTAGAAAATTCTAATCGCTTTTCGGGATAACCTGAATGCAATTTTTGAGATATGTGTATTTTGTAACATTTTACACCGTTTTTTTAAGATGTCTAAAAGCAATTATATGACAAATATTCATTTCGTAGAAAATTTGATGTGCAGATTTCACCGGGTTCATGTTTATCTGCAAATTATTGATTTTTATTGAAAAGAACACAATGTCTACCTTACCTCATTCATACCTCATTTATCAAATTTTCTTAAGTTTTCTGGTCTATTCTGTCTCCGTATTTTTTCATAGGCTTTTTAAATGAACCAAACTCGGTGAGATTTTGATCCAATAATTTAAACATAGTTCGATGTGGTTGTCGTCTTTCGGGATACAAGTTGAAATACATTTCCGAAGTCCTAGCCACTGTTTCTATCGTATTTGTTATGAATTTGTATCATATCTCTTTTTTCTTCTTTCGTGAAATCCATTTCTCGCCGAAAACTCAATGACTTGTACAATAACAAAATGTCTAATTTTTCAAAAAAGAATGATAATGAGAAAAAATAAAGTTGATGATGGTTTTCGGAAGACGAAACGACGGATAGCAAATCTGAGAACACCATTATGTAGCAGTGAAAAGGGGCAACGTGAAAGTGAAAGTTATTTTTGAATCCTTCAAAAAACAAAGCCAGAAAAAAATTAAAACCATTATCCGAAATTTCTGTTTTTCCGGATATTTCAGGATATACTCGGAATTTCAAAATTTTCTCAAAGGCATATTGTCAGGTGAATGCGCAACTTTGCCCCAATTTAATCATAATCGTATCTCTCATAGTTTACCAGATCCCAATGGTGAGAATCAAATTTGAAACACCCTGTATATCCATCACGCGACCGCGATAACATTCTGACAGGCGATCAGAAGCTCGAGTCTGAAAGTTACTTCTTCGCATGATATGCACATCTTTGTATAGAGATAATTTTTGAAATTGATTGCTTCCTTTCTTTCTTTGTAAAATTTCCACATTTTTTAATCAAGATGGAGAAGTAGAAAGCCAAAACCTTTTTTTTCCGAAACTATTTTATTTTAATATATATTCATTGATATTTCTGTTAGACTAGAGGATTTCGTGTCAAAATTACTAGACATTTTCTCATGGAAACACTTTCCTGATGATAAGAATTTTCATTTCTTCATTTCCTAATAATAATTTCACTCTGTCAACTGGAACTGTTCGTATTTCTGTAAATGAAAAAGGGCATTCTCATTATCTTAACAAACTGAAATGGAGAATTAACAAAGACACAGCTGTGGTCCCTTCAGTCTTTTGTTTTTTAAAACTGGAGTTGAAGAAGTATCTGAATTATTTCTTGATTGAACTGCGTCACTAGGGGATCTTTAGTAAAGAAGGAACTTCAAAACATCAGGAATAGTAATGATTGAAGGGAAAATCAAAATGGTGCGACGTGTTGACAGACTGTTTGTGTAAAGTACGCAATGATGAATTTTGCGATATTGTTAATTTGTTTCAGTCTATTTTTGAGATATGCCAATGGAAAAATATATTGTCTTATGGTGATTTTTTCTACTTATGTGTTGGGGTAAATAGTTTTCTTTTTATACATTCATTAGGAGTTTCATGACATTTTGACATCAGTATGTCTGTTTCATTAGTAAGCTGAAAATTCATTCGCATATTTGGTTATAATCCTTTCACATACAAATTTTTTTGGGAAACAACAAGCATTACATTGCTTTCATCAATTTTTCCATCAATGAATATAGCGTTTTGAGTCGCTTATCCATACAAGCTAGTTGCCTGTAACGTAAATTCTTACATATTTGGTTCGTCTCAGCTTGTCGCCAACCGTAACCAACAATCCCTTGATGCGAAGAATCAAAATCGATATATGGTGGTTAGGCCCGCATAGTTAGATTAGCCCCACGAAGATCGAAACATTTTGGTATTGGTAATAATACAAATTTCAAACGAAAATGCACAAGGAAAAATTCAATATTTCAGACAAATAATTTCAATACTCAACTGAGAACAACAATAACGGTCGTATCCAAAAAAACTTTATTGTGAAAGTTTCACTAAATAATTTCATAAAATCGTCCAGAAACACATTAGTGAAATATCGGTAAATCAAGTTGAAGTAAGAAATGAACATGATCATTTGGTGACATTTTGTGACAGCTACACGCGCACAATGGATGGGATGCTGTTTAGGGAACAGTTGAATCTTTAGACAAACCAGCAGAAAAAACAGATGATGATGTTAGAAAAAACATACGAATGTTTCATAAAGTCTGCAAACAGAATCAATATGTGTAATATTTCGAAGGTGATGTGGGATAAGCTTTTGAGTATATTCGAGCAAAGAAAGAAATAAAGACAAGTCAGACTATTCAACAAACTCTTTGGGACCAGAGAGAAGGATCTTCCAAAAGCATAGCTGAACACATGGCGAAACTTCAAGACAAAACTTGGAAAGAGAACAAAGTGAAGTTGCCAGAGTAGTTATCCATCAATACTTTGCCTCAAGATCAGTATGAATTCGTAAATGAACAGTAGTCTTTCCCTAGGGAGCAAAGAACCATTCAATTACTTCGTGAAAAATTACGCACCGTGGAAATGAGACTTCAAAAATGAGAAGAAACAAAAGATACTTTCACTAAAACAGCATTAGGGATATGAAAGAGTGTCCAAGATCGATCCCCACCATTAACATTGATGCTGCTCAAAAAAGATATCGTGAAGAAAAAGTTTACTCCGAAATGTTATCGATGTGGTTATATAGGACATTTACAGAAAGACTGTGCCAAGACATCAAAACAAATGTTACTTCAGTATAAGGTTCAGAATTCATTTTACAATCTTTTCAGTTCGATCTACATCTAAACGATAGTTGAATTGTAAACCCAGGTGCCATACAACATATGACCATGCACCGAAATTGGTGTTTCATATTCGAATAATTCCAAGTTTTACAGTCAGTTATAATTGGTAATGCTCAGAGTATGCAGGCTCTTCGGAAAGAAAATATGAATGTTCAAATATTCCTTGGTGGAAAATGGTTCTTTCCAGACGTAGGAATGAATATGTTTCCAATACCTTCTATAGGTGATGAAAGTATGACGTCAGCACTGAACAAGATTTTTTGCAACGTTTTGAAAATTGGGGAGGTTGTAGCTACTGGAATACATAAAAATTGTTCATATTCAATGCATATTTGAGCAGTTGTTCAAAAAAATACTGTAGATGTTCAGTTAGCCACCAGCAACAACTCATAGATTTGTTACGATTTTCTGAAGAGTTGATTTTGAACCTGATGCGAAATTTTGTGATGCTTGTATGTATGGTAAACATCATCGTCTATATTTTGGTCAGAGGATGTATAGAACCAACAAACCTGGAGAATTTATTGATGCTGATGTTTGTGGACCAATGACTATAAAATTAATTGGTGGTGCACGAGTTTTTTCCGTCTCCAAGTATGAGATCAGTAAATTCCGCCTATTTTTTTTCTCAAAAAAAAGTCTGGGATGAAAGACAACCTGAAAGAATGTCTGTCAGAAGCAAAAATAACTGGATATTCAGTACAGGATCTGATAACTGATCGTGGTGAAGAATTTGATAACAAGAATATAAAGAAAATAGTCACAAAGTATGGTTTACATCATCGAATTACCATACCTCTCACACCTCATACGTTTTGAACAGAACTGATCCCACATTGACAGAAGGTATGACACCTATGATGATTTGGACAGGAAAACAAGCTCCTGCAGATCATTTGAAAATTTTCGGAACACAAAGTTTTGTATATGTTCCGAAACAGAAACGTTCCAAATGGAAAAAGAGTGGGAAAGGTTTACTTGATTGGATATATCGAATACAGAATATAGATACCTGACAGAAATGACGTTGATTGGTGTCGTAATCTTATTTCCAAAAAGGAAATAGCTGTCAAAGAAAACACTGTCATATTTGATAATAGGGAAGCCCAAGCGGGGATTTACTAAAGCGTGGCAGATTAATATACCGGGGGATACCTTGTACCCGGTTAAGTACCTACACCAAATATGAGCCCCATATATGAGGCCGCCTGTGAGAGATAAAGGATCAGATTAGTAAAAAAAATTGATCATCAGAAATTCTCGAGCGCGTCAAATTAAGGTAGGGTGAGTTGATTACCTGCTGAAATGTGTATACTCCAGTAATAATCTGACAATTTGAGAGTGAC
>WOGO01005653.1:0-12277 GCA_015342085.1 Leptinotarsa defecta
ACACCTACCATTTTTCAATATGATACGCTTATTGACTGAATTAACAAAAAAAAAAGAACCGTCCTAGTTTATTAAACTGTCTAAAGGGGTTAAAATAGGGTGGACATATTTTAAAAAATCGTCTCAGGCCTACTGAGGAGGTGAACATGGGGTGAAAATATCAAAAAATTTCTTAATACGGAAAAATCGACTTTGAGATATGTTATTCCTGATGATCTATTGGACAAAATTTTCAACCTTCCACCCTCTTTTCACCTCCTCAGACGGCCTGGAAAACTATGTCATGAAGTTTTTCTCGTCAAATCGGGTGTCAGGAATAACATATCTCAATCTTGTAGGTGTACAAACTCTATTTTTTTAATATATGATTTTTTCAAGTTTCCACCCCATTTTCACCCCCTCAGTCAGACGGCCTGGAAAACCGTAAAGTGAAGTTTTTCTCGTCAAATAAGGTGTAGGTAATAATATCTCTTAGTCTTGTAGGTGTACAAACTCAATTTTCAAATATATGATGTTTTCGAATTCCTACTCCATTTTCACTCCCTCAGACGTCCTGGAAAACTATAACGTGAAGTTTTTTCAGTCGAATAGATCATCAAGAATAACATATCTCAACTTTGTAGGTATACAAAGTCAATTTTTGAATACATGATTTTTTCATTTTCATTTCATTTTCATACCCTCAGACGGCCTGAAGAACTATACAGTAAAGTTTTTTTTATCGAATAGATCATTAGGAATAAAATATCTCAATTTTATAGGTGTACACATTCAATTTTCGAAGATACGATTTTTTCAACTTTCCACCCCCTCAGACGGCCTGGAAAACTATGTCGTGAAGTTTTTCTCGTCGAATCGGGTGTCAGGAATAACATATATCAATCTTGTAGGTGTACCTACAAACTCAATTTTTGAAAACATGATTTGTTCAAGTTTCCACCCTATTATCACACCTTCAGATGGCCTGGAAAACTATAACGTAAAGTTTTTGTTTTATCAAATAGATCATCAGGAATAACATATCTCAACTTTGTAGGTGTACAAAATCGATTTTTCTGTTACGATTTTTTTAAATATTTCCACCCTATTTTCACCCCTTGAGACAGTTTAATAAACTAGGACGGTTCTTTTTTTCACTAAATCAGTAAATAAGCGTATTATTGTGAAAAATGGTAGGTGTGCAAGAGTTAGTAAATGAAGAAATAATAATGCCTTATTTTTTTCTCAGTGTACTTTGTGGATGTAGATAACTTCACAGCCGTAGGAAACGTCCGGTATTGTAGAAAAATCATTCATGGCTTTTGCATCGCAATAATGCACCTGCTCTGCTCACTCGTCATTGCGTATTCGTAATTTTTCGGGCAAGAACAATGCCGTTATCATGCCCCAGCCACCGTATTCACCAGGTTTGGCCCCCTGCGAGTTTTTCCTGTTCCGAAGATCGAAGAGGCCCATGAAAAGGCGGAGTTTAGCGAAAATGTGAAGACAAAAACCAAATCGCAGAGATTTTTCAAACTCTAACTTTGTTATTTTTTAGCAATACCAATCAAGAAACCAAAAAGATGAAACCACCCGTCCTACGGACTCGAGGTTTGATTATGTTGATTCTCGTCTGTGAACACATTCACGATATTTAATCATTTGGATATGTGTTCATCTTGTAACATTAAATACATATCAATATGATAAATACGAATAAACAATTCGTTTCCATTAACCACGACAGTATTTCTAGATTTATTAATGAATGAAGATTAGTCTTGGTCCTTGAACTCGTCTGAGGAGACTTATCCAAAGAATTCACTAGACAACAAAGGTTGAGTATACAGGGGTGGTCTGAAAAGTTTGCGACCTCAACAATGGAGATGGAAGCACTCGTGAATAAAAGCTAGTGAATTTCGTTGTTCATCTGTTGACAGTTACTCACCAAAGTTTCAGCCATTTTGGAGGCGCAGTTGTTATGTAACAGTCGTTTGAATGAGTTGATGTGATTGTTTTTTACAAAAAATGGACAAAATCGGGTATCAAACTATAATTCAATAATTTTTTTTTTGAAAAACAATACGCCTACGCAAATCAAAGATGAGTTAGATTATGTGTATGGGGACTCCATTTACCATAGTGAAATTTTGGGCAGCTGAGTTCAAACGAGGTTGTAAGATTTGAACGTTCACGTCCAAAACCTGCAACAGCCGACGAAAACATCGCCAAAGTTCACCAAATGGTACTACACGACTGCCGAGGTTATGAACATGTCAAAAAAAATGTGTCTGTCACATATTAAATCAACATTTAGGCATGAGAAAGCTGACCGCGCGTTGGGTGCCGCGTTTGCTCACGTTAGACCTGAAACGTGTTCGAATGAACATTGCCAACACCCTTGTTGTACATGAAACTTGGATACACCATTATACGCCCGAAAGAAAAATTCAGTCGAAATAGTGGACTGCAAAGGTGGAACAGGCTCTAAAAATAACAAAAACTGTTTTTCCGACTGGGTAAGTGATGGCGACTGTTTTTTGGGATATTCATGGAGCTATTCTAATCGATAATTTTCACAAAGGAAAAACCATTACAGGAGCATACTACGCATCATCACTTGACAAGCTGAAAGCTTGTCAAGTAATGATTCGAGGCGGTTCGACGTGGGTGTTTTGTTTACTCTCTCGATTGAGTTAATACTATGTGAAAAATGAAAAAAATATCTGAAAAAATGTTTTTGTTAGGTTGAAAACTTCTTGGACCACCCTTGTATACCTAGTGAAACGTCTCTGATATATTGAATTTCATCGACTTCCAAACGATTACAAACTGTTGAAAGGATTTTAGAAAACAACAAATATCTGAATAGTAGTTTCATCTACCTGGCAACTACAGAGAAAAATGTTCGGTTGCGAAAATATATTACAGGTAGTACCTACATAAACTAGCGTTCAAGGTCTATTATTCGATATTCAGGTAGCACTTGATATGATTCGGATACCTGTGTGGATACCAAACAACACAACTCTGACTCTATTTTTTTGTTGTTTCAATATCAATGTTACTTTATTTTATGTGAATGTTGTTATAGAATAGCGAAAATGTGACCGTGAACATCATGAGAGCCCAATCATGAAACAAAAAAGTTGATGAAAAAAATCAGTAATATTTGACTTTGTGGGAGATGACCGGAAGGCAAAGATCTAGTAAATATGTTAGTCACAATTATAAATCATCGTCCACCTTTTTCTGAGGAAGTTGATGAATTGAATTTTGTATCAAATGTTGAGAATAGCAAATTCTGATCGTAAGTACAATGTTTGATGAAATATGGAGAAAGGAACTTAGAAATTTGAAACGTCATCATATAAAGATTTGAATAACCACGAATATAGTTTATTTGTATATGCTATGTAGAAATCCACAACAACGAAAACAATCCGTAAGAACTGAATATCATTTTTACAGACGATGAATATGATTTCAGAAATTCCTCCCTATAACTTTTTATGTTGTGAATATGGTAAACATTGTCCAGTCAAAGTTTTTGTTTTCATTGATTCCAGAGTCAATTCCAGATTATAAAAAAAGCATGATGCCCTACAATTGATAAATGCTGATTTCTGTCCTGTTTCCTTTGTCTTCGAAAATGTATTCATATGTTGTTACGGATTTTTTTTTAAATTGAATTCTTCACATATATTAGTCGTTTAATTGTTTACATAAATACTCGTACTGATACATTATTCACACCCATCTATAATCTGTGGTGCTTTTGAAAGATCCAAGAACAATTGGATCCAAAAACAATTGGATCCAATAAATTCTTCAAGGAGAATTCAGTAAAATTTCGTGAATTTTGACATAGTGGCGTTTCCTTTAGACTAGTTTGAACACTGATCCTCTACAGTTATGAGGTGACTTCAGGCTATCCTCTATTCCAGTCTCATAGAAAACAAAGAGTTCGAATTTCATTTCAAAGTTCAGAGTATCGTAGTTTTCAATAATATAAACATTCAGTCAAATTTCGTGAATTTTGACATAGTGGTGTTTCTTTTGGACTAGTGTGAACACTAGTATCAACAATTACGAGGTGACTTTAGGCTATCCTCTATTCCAGTCTCATTGAAAATAGAGAATTCGAATTTCATTTCAAAGCTAGGAGTATCGTAGATTTCAATAATATGAACGTTCAGTAAAATTTCGTGAATTTTAACATAGTGGTGTTTTCCTTGGGACTAGTGTGAACACTAGTCCTCAACAATTATGAGGTGACTTTAGGCTATCCTCTATTCCAGTCTCATTAAAAATAAAGGGTTCAAATTTCATTTCGAAGTTAGGAGTATCGTGGTTTTCAATAATATGAACATTTTCGTGGATTTGTACATGAACGAAAATGATAAGTTCATGAAATAATGGAACTGAACCAAATCATTTTTGAACACAAGAAAATGACACAAAACTTGTAGAAAAACTCGCTTTCTACAGTTCCATCTACACTGATTAAACGAATCATGTAAATAGTCATCGAAACCGACAGCAGACGTTTCGAATGTCAGAAAATAAAAGACCCCGAAGCTTTCACAATGTACACAACCAGACACACCCTCTCTCTCTCCTGCACTGGAATAGTCGATAGCAGTTAGGGGTAGAAACAGTCTCGTGACCCTAGGGCGTTTGAAAATCCACACACGAAGACTATAATAGAGCTTTTGTTTTCACAATGGAAGACATACGAGTACGAACGGAAGTGACAAATGATTCGAGAAAAAATAATCGGAGAAGCGAATAATCCTTGTATCGCGTCAGATACTGTAAATGCTCCTCCAAACTTCAATTGGGCTAATTACTCGAGGAGGAGAGTAATTGTGTTCAATTAAAGTCCGAGATGGGATCAATGGGTGCTGCAAGATTCGCCCAAGAAAGCAGCAGACGCTATAAGCGTCTCAGACAAAGAGAACCAACCAAAATAAAGAAAATAAATTAGAGAGCAAAACCAAAAAGTCAATAACACCACATTTATTTATGTACCTTGTTTCCATAGTTTGCAGAGGAAAGACAGACCGTTGAAAGAATACGATGCTATTCCAAAATCCGACATACGGAGTAAAAGTTTGTCCGACAGTAAGAAAACACTGCTGGTTCCACAAAAAACTTCCGGAAAATTTGCTGTTCGGTGCGGCACTGTTGAAAACACAATTACTGGGCAACAGACAGTGTCCTAACAGGGGAGAAGTTATCATGACCGTAGCCACCAAACACTGAACTGGAAACCTCCCGCGACGCAATTACAACGGCGGAGACGAGCGATATGAGCCGAAAGCGAGCCGATCAATGGCCAGCGACGATTTGGCGTCGACGTTGCCAACTACTTCGGAAATAATAAGAAAAATTCGATTTCTTTGTCCGGAAGTGACAATTAATGACGCCAAATGAATGGTGTCACCTATTCAGTTGATGTAAACGAAATCTGGTGTTTCTGACAAGAAGCAAAACGTTTTCCAATGAATATTGAATATACAGTGGCATCAAACTCAAGTCGGTACTATTGCTTACTTCTTTATCATTGAGGACTAGAAAAGGGCAACGTACCGCGCGTTTCGTCCATTTTACGGTCACCAAAATCGTTCTACCGAGAGGACTATTCGCAATGTGGTGGACAAATTTGAGTCCAGTGGTTCAGTAAACTATCGACCCGTACGTCGACGAAACGCAAGGTGTGCTGAAAACATCGCCGCTGTCTGTGAGAGTGTGCAGGAGAATCAGAGAATCACATGATACCAAGAGCGACCAATGCATCCCTAGAAAGTCTCTGTTTGGTGTGCATTTTGGACTGACGCCTCATCGGTCTATATTTCTTTGACAATGACGTTGGCCACGCCGTTGAGTGCTATAGGTCGATTAATACCAACTTATTTTGGCCTGAACTTTATAATCTGGACATCAACGATATCTGGTTTCAACAGGGCAGCACTACGTGCCACATTGGATATTCTGCATGAGCGATTTGAGAGCATGGTCATTTGATGTGAACTGGCCACCAAGATCGTACGATTTGATACCGTTAGACTTTTTCTTGTGGGGTTTTCGTAAGTCGCAGGCGTAGGCAAATAAGGCACAAACCCCATGGTCCTCAAAGCAAACATAACCCATGCCATCAGTCAAATTCAGCCCGATTTATACGCCAGAGTTAGGAAAAATTGGACGTTTCGGACTTTCGTGAATGATTTTATATCGATATCTCACACACTTTGTTTTACGCAAAGTAAAAGATAAGAAATGTTCAATGGAAAACCCTATAGCATGTTTTCGCTTATCAACGTGGGGCTAACAGAAAAACAACTGAACATGGCGTTGTCGATTTATTAAAACAAAAATCAAATGGGACTCCCTGTATATTCCTATCTAAATCGTCTGGCAACTCCTCTTTGAACTTGAACGGCAATTATAAATTTTATCCTTAAAGTAAAAATAACGAAGTCATGCACTTTCTTAAGTTTTCGTCAAGTTTGCCATGAAATTTAAAACTCAAAACGAAATAATACATATCGGATATCGGTCGTAACACTCAATGTTCGAATTAATGCCAAAAATTGAATTAAATGTTTAAATACATCTCCTCCTTGCTCAATACATCTTTGAGCACACTTAAAATACCTTTCATGTAGCCCTTAAAATACCTTTCTTGTAGCCCTTAAAATACCTTTCTTGAAGCCCTTAAAATACTTCTCTTGTAGCCCTTAAATCGGTACGACCATCGATGTTACGTTACAGTATTCGTTATCGCTATCTGGAGATCAAGGATACTATCGTAGCGATTTTTCAAAACATCGTTTTTCAAAAATCTTCGGAAATAAAAATCCAGGGGTATAATGTCCGGAGAACGGGAAGGCCAACAACCTGGTCCTCTGGTAGCGATGAAACAATCATTGAAAAAGTCCGTATAAGATCGTAAAAATTGGCCCAATTCTTTATGCACCGATCAGACTGCTCCATAAATTTATGCTGATGCTCCAGTGATGATGATTTTTCCTGTTATACATACATGTCCCGTTTGCTAATTATTAGCATACTGCTATAAATATTATAATTAGATTCCTTGCTCCATAGAATCAGTGTTAGGGAATCAGGATTAGCGTTTTTGGCATTCCGACATATCGGTCAAGGGGGCTTCAGATTCGTTACATTACCCCCTTCTTAAAGACGTGTCGCCCCAAAATGTCATCCTGCGCAGATCCACTGCCACTCCTTCCCCAGAGACAACGTGGCCAAAGTAACGGACTTCTTTCTTGAGACTAAGTTTCAATCCAGAACTCCCCAGATGCATGAATACCTCCTCCAGACGACGATTATATCGTCGAGATACACTAGACACGTCTTCCATGAAACCCTCTTGAGAATCATCTCCCTCAATCTGTTGAAGGTCGCTGGAGCATTACAAAGCCCGAACGGCATAACCGTGAACTCCCGCAATCCTGAGCCGATGGTGAAAGCAGTCTTTTCTCGATCTTCTGGTACCATTTCAACTTGGCAATATCCAATCTTCAAATCCAAAGTCAAGAAAATCGTGGAGCCGGCTAGCGTGTCTAGGATGTCTTCTAGATGATTGCCGGATTGCTCGAGTATTCCCAATATCGATTCTCTGCTGAACCACATTCGTTCTGCCGCCTTTTCCTTCTCCAATATCGAAGATATCCTGGTACTTCTTGACTAACTCCCTCAATTTGTATCGGCGAGTTGGTGATATGTCCTTGCAGGAAATGTCAGTCAACTTCTCCAACTCTTTAGGAAAGTGGTTGCCCAACGCGACCATTCCGTATTACACAATGCTGAGGCCCAATTATTTATGCACCGATCAGACCGCTTCATAAATTTATGCTGATGCTCCAGTGATGATGATTTTTCCTGTTATACATACATGCCCCGTTTGCTAATTATTAGCATACTGTTATAAGTATTATAATTAGATTTCTTGATCCATAGAATCAGTATTAGGGAATCAGGATTAGCGTTTTTCCAGTCTTATATCCATGTTCGGCATAATGAGGTGAAATTTGATGAAATTAGAAACAGCAGCGGGTATGGTATACTTAGATATTCTAGAGATTGATTGGAGTTCATTGAGGCTAGTATGAGATCATAAAGAAATTATCTTCGGTGAGGAAATGAGCACCACCATTAAACAAAATCGAATCAATGTATTTTTTGCATTGAACGCATCAACTGGGATGAATTCACTCGTCAACTTATTTATGTAGTCGTAAATACATACGTATGTTGGTACCGTAGTCACGGATGTAGGTGAATCAACGAATCAGAGTGATTTTTTTTAGAGACCAACCATGCGAATTTGGACCTATGCCGTTTGGCCCAGTCTGTGTATGCGTCATCAAAATAGCCGGAAACTATGTAACAGCGCCCTTTTTGGCAACACCGCTCGACGAACGCGTCTCGAATAGAGAGCGCCAAAGTCATTGTTTATTTCTCAACGGATTTGTTTACTCCTGTGAATTAATTCGCAAACCGTAACTGACGATAGACCGATTGTAAAACGAGGATTAGCGCGAAGGTAATTAATTATACCAAAGTGCGAGCTTGCAAGATGAAGGAAATCTATGAAGTATCATGATTCACATATTCCTGATATGCGCTCCTTCAAGTCGCGACGTTCTGATAAACTATTGCATTCATTGCAAGGTTCATTCATGGTTTGGATAATTTCGAAGTTAGAATTAGACTCGACGAAACATTCCACTGACTCATTTATATTTTTGTAACGGAATTAACATCTAGACCACGACAGTTCGGAACTCTCATGTGTGTTGTCGCTAATTTTTCAACTAACACATCAACACTTCAATATTTTCAACAGTTTCTCGGACCGTTCTTCGTCTCTACGTTAACCCTATCCTCTGTTCATTTGCAATCACATGCATTTTGCTAGTACAACCTTCATTGAGAATGAGAATCCTAACTTATCTCTTATTCTGATTTTTTCACCCCTTTCCTTATTCCATTTCATTTATGTTATCAACTTTTCTAGATGGAGTAATTATTCCTGCTGAAGACGTTAATATATTGAAACAAATTAAAGAATTAACTGTCTTAAACAAATTTATTTCCAAAAATATTTCACTATCACAAACTAATTTATTTACAACACTACTACTACTAACACTTAGCAACTAACGCTTAATTTATTTCCACTATTTGAATTCCTTGTTTGAGCGCTCGATTGACTTTCTTTACTCCACTGCCCTCTTGGGTCGAGAAGCCGGCCTTATATATCGTAACGATCGTTCGTTCTAGAATTCTGTAGTCGTTTCGGTACTCAACTAGAGTTTCTTTCACCAGCGGTTGCCGACTGCATTCCTTTTGCGGCGATGTCATGTGTTTGTTCGCTGGCTGACATATCGGTCAGGGGGGCTTCAGATTCATTACATTACCCCCTTCTTAAGGATGTGTCGCCCCAAAATGTCATCCTGCGCTGATCCACTGCCACTCCTTCCCCAGAGGCAACGTGGCCAAAGTAACGGACTTCTTTCTGGAACAGATAGCATTTCTGGAGACTAAGTTTCAATCCAGAACTCCTCAGATGCATGAATACCTCCTCCAGACGACGATTATATCGTCTAGATACGCTAGACACGTCTTCCATGAGAGCCTCTTGAGAATCGTCTCCATCAATCTCTTGAAGGTCGCTGGAGCATTACAAAGCCCGAATGGCATAACCGTGAACTCCCACAATCCTGAGCCGATGGTGAAAGCAGTCTTTTATCGATATTCTGGTACCAATTCAACTTGCCAATATCCACTCTTCAAATCCAAAGCCAAGAAAATCGTGGAGCCGACTAGCGTGTCTAGGATGTCTTCGATTCTGGAAGAGGGTAGCTGTCTTTCTTCGTGTCGTTATTTAGTTGGCGATAATCCACGCAGAACCTTGTCGAGCCGTCCTTCTTCTTCACTAATACGACTGGGGAAGACCAGGGGCTGTCAGAAGGTTCGATGACTCCTTCTTTTCCCATATCGCTGAGTATCTTGTCTGCCTCTTGATTCTTGGCAAGAGGGAGTCTTCTAGCTGATTGCCGGATTGGTCGAGCATTCCCAGTATCGATTATCTGCTGAACCACATTCGTTCTGCCGCCTTTTCCTTCTCCAATATCGAAGATATCCTAGTACTTCTTGACTAACTCCCTCAATTTGTATCGGCGAGTTGGTGTTATGTCCTTGCATGAAATATCAATCAACTTCTCCAACTCTTTAGGAAAGTGGTTGGCTTGGCTAACCGAACTGCGACCACACCGTATTACAGAGGAAATGGACGAACAGTGCCCCGGCATTGTTCCTTTCTTCAAGGTCACGGGAAAGTAGTTGACATTCATGACCCTGACCTGCACAACTTTATCAACACGCAACAGGGTCTTCTCCAGTGCGACTCCTCGTCCAATTTTCTCATCATGTATCTTGGGCTCGAACATTACCACCTTTCCGCTGCTCACACTTCCGTCCAAGCGAACCAACAGGATGGTTTCAGCCATCTCAGGTACGCACACGTCTTCAGCCAGCAGGACCCTGGTCATCTCTTCGTTTCTTCCATGAAGCTCTTCTTTGTCGACACGTTGGACGTCGTCTTGAAAATTCAGCTGGAACCCTCTGGAATTCATTATGTCCATTCCAATGATCGCATCGTCCTCGATGGCCGCCACCAATGCACGATGATTCAATTTAGTGCTGCCCAAGACCAATTCAATTGATAATTCTCCAAGTACAGTTGCTGGCTTCCCTGTTGCGGTACATAGCTTCCAACTTAACGGTTCGATTCTTGCCGGTGTTTCGGCAAAGGTTGGCCCAAGAATAGTTCTCGTCACACCTGTATCTGGTGCAAGGCTCGTTATTGATGAGGCGGTCTACGAAAATACCTTTGTCTTCTCATTGAAGAATGGTAACATATGCGTTTTTTACGGCTTGCTGGGTACAGGCCGACGATTGCCCCTTCTCATCAACCCCCTCTAGTTATTCTGATTTGTTGTTTGTTCTTTGAATGCTGGACATTTGCTACGCACATGCCCAATTTTTCCACAGTTCCAGCATCTTATTTGTTTTCTCTCAGGTAAAACTTCTTTTCTTCATAAACAAATTCATTTCCAACAATATTTCACTACAACAAACCAAATTATTTACAACATTTAGCAACTAACGCTTTATTTATTATTTCTACTATTTGAATTCCTTGTTTAACCGCTCGATTCACTTTCTGAACTCCACTACCCTCTTGCATCGAGAAGCCGGCCTTATATATCGATATATAACTTATATATCGGTACTCAACTAGAGTTTCACCGGCGGTTGCTCACTGCATTCCTTTTGTGGCGATGTCATGTGTTCGTTCGCTGGCCGACATATCGGTCAGGAACGGCTTCAGATTCGTTACAATATTCTGCTGCGATTTGTCGATTTTCATCTGCAGATTTGTCACTACCTAATGTTGTTTCTTCCATTAGACTGACCTTGATCATCTAATGTGCCTTGTACCTCACGATTTTCAGTATACATTTTCTGTTATTTCGGTACGTTAATTCTCTCATGGTTCAACTACATTGTAATGACTTTGATATCTATATTATTACATTTTCTTTCATTATTTTTATCCTGTGCTTCACTACGCTCACTATCTTCTAATAACCAAAACTGTTCAACATCATTTTGAATTTATTTTATTTTGTATCGTCAACCAACTTTCTACATCTTTCTTCTGTAATTTTGCTCCATAGTGATTTTTCGTAATACTGTTCTATATAAATTTGTCTATCGACCATCCTGGTTTGAAGTCTATTTTATTTTGAGTCACTACTACAATTATAAATTGTTTTACTTCGATTCCAGAAACTTTTTCATTATTCCACATTAGGTTGTCTGCTTGTCCGTTGTCAACAACCCTTGTAAGATTTTCCCAAACATGTATTTTACAAATTATACAATAGTTTTCTATTAATATATAACGTATGTGCATTCCACAATGAAGTTAAATTAGTTTGGGTGAATTTTTTATCCGCTATCTGATACGGTTCACTATTTAACTCTACACACAATCAGATCATTCTTTACTACCTTCTCCCATTTGGCAAATTTTTATTGACTCTCATTTTTCCTCCATAACATCACTCTACTACCACGTTTTTGTCTACTCAAGCTATTTGTCACCCTTTTTCTCTTCTACTCAACATTTTTCACTCATATTTATACAACACATCGCCCTGTACCCTGTATTCAACAAGAGGTTAACGAGAAACTAATA